>CM076582.1:161776167-161965151 GCA_034641835.2 Pinus albicaulis | reverse complement strand
ATAAGTGCACCTATCCTTGCACAAGGCAAGTGAAGAACCCTCTCAGAACAGGAAATGGCTGCTATAGAGACTGCGTCCCAGCTGCTGGAAGAATATGTCGTAAAATGCTGCTGCTGCAATGAACTGGAACTAGGGGCTGATCCCCTCACCGGAATGAGCTGAAAATCGGTAGACCGCCTGTACTCTCTGCTCCGGACAAAACCCAGAAACCATGAAGCAAATGGACTACCTCCGAAAAACACCCCAGAAACCCTCCTCAAGGAAAACGCTATCCCTCCAGGCCCAACGCAGATGCCAAAAGAAGAATGCTGTGAAAGAGCCACAAATCTCTCCGGAAAATCTCCCACTGATGAAGACTGAACCTCCACACCGAATCTCACTGAATCTCCTCCAGGAAACCCCGCAATAGAACACCTCCTCTAAGAATTGCGTCCTTTCTCCCAGGGACTGCGCAGTCACCAAAAGAAGCCCAGCTCCTCCGCAAAACAACAACCAAATCTCCCGCAAAAGACTGAAGGAAAAACCTTGCCCGAGCAGGCACTCGAAGTCCCCCGGGGCTAAGGGCGAGATCTCCGACCGGAGACACTCAATCACACTAAACAGTGCTGCAGACAGGCTAAACAGCCAGCGTGCTCAAGAAGACAGAAGTCTAGCTCAATATCATCAACATCAATAATGCCAAATGGAGTGAAACTCCCACCTTTTATAGTGCTAGCTCCCCTCAAAACCCTAATTGTTGGTCCCCCTCTCTCCACGTGCTCCTCCCAAGTCTGCGCAGATGCTCCTAGAGGCTACGTGAGGCCTCCCTCATACGTGGTGTGGACCCCCAAGGCTCTCCTTTAAGTTATAACGTTGCTCCTACTAGGGAAGCACTTTATTTTATTTAAGTGAGTTAGCCCCTCTTTTCTCACTTTTATTTATTAATTAACTATAGGCGGCAAAACTATACAAAAATCAAATATTCCAATTAGCGGTGCTAATTAGGAATATTACAGTCTCCCCCGGCAAAACGTTGCTTGTCCTCAAGCAACTGAAGTGATGGATGTTGTAAAGTCTGCTCGCTCTCCCAAGTGGCATCCTCATCCGGCAAAAATTGCTTGTTCTCAAGCAATGCTTGAACAAGCCTACTCTCTAGCTGATGCTCCCCACCGATACTGCAAAATGTGCCTGGGTCCCACTGAAACCTCTCTGTCTCCTGCACCACCCTGATACGAAGGGATATCTCAATGCCAGGATCCCAAACTGGCCTCTCACAGTACTAGTCAACCAATAATCCCCCCAGATCCCATCGCCACCATGGCCAATAATCGCCCAAGTCCCACGGCTCGGACTGTGCACTGCCTCTGGCTATGACTAATGCTCTAAGAGGTGAAGACCACCAATAAGCATCAATGCTCCTGGGCTCTTGCTGCGTTGTACCTGTAGCTACATATGTTACCCCTCCAACTGCATACCAACTCATCACCTCTCTCCAATCCAAGTCATGACTCAATCCCATGCTGATCCTGCTCTCCTGAAATTGGGAAGGAGTCCTGAAGTAACGACAACTGGTGCCCTCCTGCCGACTGGGATCTGTAACATCTACTATGTCCAAGGGCCCCTGCTCCACTGTGCTCCCTACGAAGAAAACCGTACCATCAAGAGGGTACCAACTCATGATCTCTCGCTAGTCCATCTTGGAGGAAGCATCTGATGTAGCAACAACAACTGCATGTGGAACTTGCCTAGAAGGTTGCCGCCAACCCGTAATCATCTCCCACTGCCAAACTATCACATCTACCTCCAACATCTCCAGAGGATATGGATCTGTAGCTGCTGTCACGGTACTCTGTGTCTGTGCATCTGACTGCTCCACCTCAAAGGATGACCCCAATGCTAGCCACATATCCATCATAGGCTCAATGTGGGCACCCATCTAGACCTCACCCAAGGGAATGTCATGCCTGATGTCCATAGTATCCTCCTCTGCTGACTCAGGCTCCCTCATGTGCTGCTCTAGCTGAAGCGTCACAAGTGACTCATCACCCAGAGTATCTCCTATACAGTCCCCTGACTGCTCACCCTACACACTGTAATACGGCTGCAATCTACTGTCATCATACCTGCATGACTGCTCTTTCTCCATAGAAGCAACCTCAACTGATCCTATGGACTCATATGAAAGAGAGTCCTCACCCTGGCATACAGAAGGAATGCCCTCCTGTTCTACCTCCGCCACCTCATCTGCATTGAATATGCCATCCACCCTCTCGATGAAGTGTCGATACAATGTCTGGAGTCCCGATGCATGCTGGGATGCTACCTCTGCTGAACCCAATATCCTTTGCTCATGCATGATCTCAACATGCCCTGAGGGAAAAATGATGCATGTCTCCCTCATGACCTGCTCCCCAAGCGTAGGCTCAGCAATGACTAATGTGCCACCACTGCAGAGGATCATCTCATCCCCTAAACTGTGGCTGTCAACTAGCGTACTGAACTAGTGCCACTGCTGAGAAGTCTCTCGCCTAGTGTGCTGAGGGCCATCCAAATATCTTGGGTGTGCCTCACGGACCTTGCTGCTCATGCCCAAAGTGCCAAAGGACAACAACAAAATCAGTTGTGCCCATGAGTGATGTAGAGGAGTGTCGGATGTGTGAGTCCCCACAGATACCATCAAGTATCGCTCCTCTGTCTCCTCATCGATCCTGGGTGAAATACCCCCAAAGGTAAGCCCAGTGTCCCTGTCTGTGAGTCTCCCTGGATGCGATACTCTAAGACCCTGCTGTGCCGCGCCGTACGCCCTCGCAAGCCACCGGTCATCCATGTACTCCTCAACATGCCACTGCACACTAAGGCATACCCCTGAATACTGCTGGATACCCCATGCTACTGTTGTACCACCCTGTACCATCTCGTGCCCTGACTGTGTCCAGGAATCTGTCACTCCCCGCGTGCTCTCAATGTGATGTAGGGCACTCCTACTCCACAATGCAGTCCCACACACTACAGTACACCACCATGTAGCTCCATGTCCACTAGTAGTCCACTGATCACTGCTAGAGGCTCCCACACATCCATGGATGTGATGTCCTAGAGCTGTGCCTCTACATATCGGACTACCACCAATCGGTATCGTCATGTCCACCGTCGCATCACTATACCCGCCGACAAATGGATCATCAATGCAAATCCTCCTCGAGGGGTCCGAGAAGTGAATCTCCCTATGGGTCAGTAGTGTTACCACCACTGCTCGGCTCCGCTGCGTCCTCTGTGCCCCACACAAAGGTGAAGAATCCTTGGCCCCATACAAGGCGCCATCTGGTGGCCTGCCAATGCCACTTCCTCCAACAAACTCCTGCCAAGGTATGTTGACCACCCCGTGATCCCGTGTACGAGTGTCATACCCAAACAACCTAGGGAGTCTGCCCATAAACTGGTTGGCCACTGGAGCTGACCGAAACTACACATGCTCTACTGCTAGGCCATCTGTACTCTCCAAGACATAGTCAGCCGACCTGCCTGGGAGACGATAGGTGATCCCACCTGGATCCCAATGCCCATCTGGGGTTCCTGTAATCCCCATGCATAGAAACTCCTGCTGAGCTACACTCGGATCCATCACCATCTCCATAGCCCGCTCCACCGAGTACCAACTCAAAATCTCTCACCATCCAACCTCAACATGTGGATGTTGTACCCTGTGCAACTCTGATCGTCTCATACCGCTATCCAAGTCAACATATGAGATCTGACTAGGTGGCTCTGCCTCTCTCTCTCCAACGGAAAGAGATGACCCAACAACACTGCTAGTCCCATCCATGCATGCCTGAAGGGGAATGATCTGACGCTCCAATGTGCCCTCTGATTGTACCATCAGGGAATCCAGTCGTTCCCCAATGCGGACCAACTTGGCCGCCGACTTGGCACAAGTCACTCTCATACCCTCCAGCTCCTGGTCCTGCAACAAAATGGTCTCCCGTACTGACGTGGCCTTCTCTCTCAAAACTCGAAGGTCCGCCCGAAGCCGATGATACCGCTATCTGTGACCATCATCCAGTACCTCTGTACCTGCTAGTGCCTCATCGAAGGTGGATATATCTCCTATCGTCTCACCCATCTGTCGTGCGCTGCTACCACCTGAAGACTCGGACACGACTCCGGTCATCACCTCAATGGATGGCTCTACTGAGGTAGGCTCTACCTTCTCCACTACCACATCAACCGACATGGCCAAGGAGGTCTCCAATGAGGGTGAATCCTGTGTCACACTAGGTGTAACCTCGGACTCCCTGCAACCCTGTGTTCCCTCATCCTCCAAGTGCGAGGTAACCATTTTAATGGTTTCCCTCTCCGATACTCGGTCAAGCTGGAAAGAGGTATCCAACTTGTCCACCCAAGCTTTTTCTGAGCGCCTGGATGACCCATCAAATGTCGGTAGATGGAATCTGTCCACTGTGCGCTGTAAGCCCCCATCATGTGAGCGCCTGTTCCCTCTGTGAAAGTTGTGAGGTCTACTATCACGCCGGAGCTGAACATAATCTCTGAATGAGATAAGATCTCTGATTGCCGGCCCACGTGCCAGGTATTCTGCAATGTAGGCGTCCATCCGGTCAGGGTCAGTCTCCGGCTCCCGCTGTGCTCCTGCCCCTATGTCTTCATCCAGAAAAGTGGGCATGGTAGGACGTGTGGGTGTATGTGATGCCATATGCTGAGTGGCATCATGCTCCGGCAAATGGTGGGATGTGCCTGATCCCTCACCAATCTGAAAACCCCTTAGGGTTTCCCACTGCCTAACCTCTAGCGCAGTGAGTCTCTGTGACACATCCTGCATGTGTTGGAGGAGCGTATCTCTAAATCTCCTTGCATCATCATCACCTGCCATTGGCACTTTCTGCTATGTGCCTACAAGTTCCTCAGAAGCTGCACGGCTGCTGCAAAACCATACTACTACTTGACTTCGACCTCCGATTTACCCACTGAAAACTACTCATAAAATTCTAGGAATTTGGGAAGGTGATCCTTGCCCAAAACCCAGAAAAACCCAGAAAATGTTTCTTCTAATTCCAACCTTCAAAATTTGACCCTTTATATTTTGGCCCTTTTTCCAATTTCGTTTTTGGTACTGCAACTGCTATTGCTCTCCAAAATTCCAGCAAACCTCTGTATGATCTCTTTCCCGATGTCATAGACCACAGGCTGAGCCAGAATTATGCTCTGATACCACTGTAATATCCCGAATGGGAAATAGACAGTAATACGAGCACACAACAATATAGAAAAAAATGTCGGAAATAGAATATGGAGCAAGTACACATAAAAATACCAAAAATGCTAAGCCATTTTATTAGTCTGAGAATATATATGGGTACAATAGATAATCAGAATAAGTGCACCTATCCTTGCACAAGGCAAGTGAAGAACCCTCTCATAACAAGAAATGGCTGCTATAGAGACTGCGTCCCAGCTGCTGGAAGAATCTGCCGTAAAATGCTGCTGCTGCAGTGAACTGGAACTAGGGGCTGATCCTCTCACCGGAATGAGCTGAAAATCGGTAGACCGCCTGTACTCTCTGCTCCGGACAAAACCCAGAAACCATGAAGCAAATGGACTACCTCCGAAAAACACCCCAGAAACCCTCCTCAAGGAAAACGCTGTCCCTCCAGGCCCAGCGCAGATGCCAAAAGAAGAATGCTGTGAAAGAGCCACAAATCTCTCCGGAAAATCTCCCATTGATGAAGACTGAACCTCCACACTGAATCTCACTGAATCTCCTGCAGGAAACCCCGCAATAGAACACCTCCTCTAAGAACTGCGTCCTTTCTCCCAGGGACTGCGCAGTCACCAAAAGAAGCCCAACTCCTCCGCAAAACAACAACCAAATCTCCCGCAAAAGACTGAAGGAAAAACCTTGCCCGAGCAGGCACTCGAAGTCCCCCGAGGCTAAGGGCGAGATCTCCGACCGGAGACACTCAATCGCACTAAACAGTGCTGCAGACAGGCTAAACAGCCAGCGTGCTCAAGAAGACAGAAGTCTAGCTCAATATCATCAACATCAATGATCCCAAATGAAATGGCTCTCCCACCTTTTATAATGCTAGCTCTCCTCAAAAAACCCTAACGTGGTCCCCCTCTCTCCACGTGCTCCTCCCAAGTCTGCGCAGATGCTCCTAGAGGCTACGTGAGGCCCCCCTCATACGTGGTGTGGACCCCAAGGCTCCCCTTTAAGTTATAACGTTGCTCCTACTAGGGAAACACTTTATTTTATTTAAGTGAGTTAGCCCCTCTTTTCTCACTTTTATTTATTAATTAACTATAGGCGGCAAAACTATACAAAAATCAAATATTCCAATTAGCGGTGCTAATTAGGAATATTACACAAGACTACCTACTATTCGTTCTATGGAGGGCGTTTCTTCTAACAATCTGCCAAATGAGGAACTGAAGAAATGGCAGAGGAAAAGTCTTAAACAAGAAAAAAGCGCAGGTCTATAATGGCCACAAAAATAATGGCACAAATAACACTGAGCAAGTTAAGAACGCACTAGCTCTGATACCATGTTAAAACACACACATGGTGTATCAGAAGATAAAACACACAAATAGGAAAGATAGGCATTCGTTGTATTTTACCATTGATATGATGTACATTTATAATACAATGAAGTGACCCTTGGATTTATCTTCCAAGGTCACTTGGACTCTTTTGTGACTCTTCGCCTTCCACACCTACCCATAGAGGATTAGGTGTTCAACAGTTAATGATAGAAGAGCTTCTATTTTTCATGTGTTTAATGTTATATGATGATGTTTGGATGGACGCTACTTATCTAATTTTGTGTGTTGCTTGGATGCAGATTCTGGATTCTCACATTCCTTCTGTGAAGCAACGTGTCCCCAAGTAGAGTCAAATGTTGACCACTAAGTGTCAACAATCCCATAGCAGTACACCATTTTTTTCGCAAAAGGGATTTATCATGTTCAAGTGTTCGCATCATTCACATTTCATCATCAGTCGACAGTTTGTAAAAGATGTAAACCCATTATGCATGTTTATAATGTAAATGATCTTAGTAAGACCATCATATATGTAACAACCTCGGTAAGCCTAGTATTTTATATCACAACAAATATTGACGATTTTATATCACGAGTATTTTTATTTAAGCAAATTAGACAATAACCAATCAATCTGGGGTGTGTGCCTGTGCAAAGGTTCATTATGAGCCATGAAAAGTAAGATTTTCCAATAGAGTCTACATATATCCATCAAAAACATTTAAGATGTGTAAAAATAGACATTCCAACTTAAGTAACTGCTCATCACTGATTTCAATGATCTCAAAACCTCACATGGGGGAAAAAATAGTCAGGGATTACCTCTACAGCCATCTGAAGATTGTTCTCCTCCAAGTATTGCTCAACAGATTCAATGGCATTAGTGATTCCTCCAGCTACAGAAATATGATTATCTTTCAGCATTACCACGTCAAACAAGCCCATTCTATGATTCTCTCCACCACCTATCAGGACCTGTGCATCTTGTAAGAAAATTGGTCCTTTATTTCAAATAAAAACTTAGTATAGATTGTGGGAAGGGAGAAATTTATTGCTACTGTATGCCAGTTTAATTTGAAATGATACAAATTATTCCCAAATGTTTGCCTTGAATTTCAACGGAATAGAGCATACCGCCCATTTGTCCACCAATCGTAGAGCTGGGGCAGTTTTCCTGGTTTCTAAGACACGTGCAGGCCTTGCAGCATCTGCCATTGCCTGATCAAGCAGATAACGAGATAAATAAACAAATGCTAAGAGAAAGTAATCAGCGCTCAAATACATTCTTCAGATCATTTAAATCTAGTTCTGCATCTGGTCACCTAACAGAAAATGGCATTTACATATGACAAAAGTTTACGATTTCAATAGCAGAAGCAGGAAAACTCTTTTGCAAAACTCTGTCCTTTTGTCAGAAGAATTCCATCAAATTTGATCTCCTGAAATGATATAGTAAAATTACTGATGCAAAATATCATATCAATTGAACTATATGTTAATTTCAATAAAAATTTGGAACTTGTGAACAGAACAATGGTAACTAAATGTGATTCAAGAACAATGTATATAATGATTTCATACAAAATATGTCCAAGAACAATGTATATAATGACTTCATACAAAATATATGTCCAGGTTAAAGAGAAAGAGTTCTAAGTCATATTCTTCAAAATGGTGATGTGCCATTAAATAATGATAATATATAACTTGATAGATCACAGAATGCTATGCCCAGCAAAGCTAAATCATACCTTTGTAAGAGTTGCAATTCCACTCATTCGTTGCATAAAGTTGAGAACAACTCTTTCTGCCACAAGAATGCTTCTGGCACTGCCTGCAAACACCATTGTTAATAGTTATACACTGGTTGCCTAATAACTTGCCTTCGAATTGTATAAAAACCATATCGGCCAGACGTTGCATGATACATACCATACACAGAGCCAAACTGTAAACCTTTCTGAACAAGATCCCCATCATTCTGACTCCAATCAACCTAGGTAACAAAATCCAGCTTCAAGGTCATTTACACTTAAATGGTGCTTAGACGCTCCATCACAGAAAAATTAGATGGTTACGTTTTACAATTCTTCTAAACATTGTAGCATGCATCTTGCTACCTTCAACTGAGGATCTACCTCCTCAAATACCATGATTGCCATTGCAATTCCAGCAATCACGCCATCTTCTTTTGCCAAAAAATGAGCTTCTGCTTCTCTTTCAACTGGAATGGTTGCCAAACAAGACACATCCCCTGAAATTCCAAAATCATATACTTGTCACATACAAGGCAATAGTAGAAACCTTTCTATGGAATCTCAACACATCATTCCGTTGGGTTGCCACGATAACAACATTTTTTAGACTTCCTTATTAAACATTCTTCGAAGATCAAAATGTTTTTGAAATCATTCATTATTTTCATCCATCATAGTTGACCTGATAAAGTCAGTATTCATCATCACTCTGAATTTGGATTAGAAGCTGTGGATGGTGAATACTTTTAAAAATCTGCAACATTATATCTTAAAACAAAAATATATCAGTGGCATAACATGAAGATACAAAAATTTCTTTTGCTATTGTTTTAATTGCCATCAATTGAAACACATGGATTTGTGTTTCTTAATTGGTAGAATGACTATAGTTCGGAAAACATATGTAATACATTCCAAGAGTGTAATGTCCCCATCCACTTAGGAGACATAAGGGAATGATTCTGCCAGCATATTTAATTTCCCGCAGGCTAGGGCAGGAAATTAATCAAGAGAACACATTTGCCTAGGAGAAAACCTTATAAAAGCTAAAGGGGGGTAGGGGGGCATGGGTCATAGGCTAACAAAAAGTCACTTTTAAAATATAAAGTGAGAAAACCAACTAAAGTGACTTTATTAAAATAAAAGTGTAGAAGGATGGCAAAAGAGTCAAGTGAGTTAAAAGAAAAAAGGGAAAATGAGGAGTCTCTCCTCATTATTGCATTTGTTCACTTGAGAAATAGAATTTTGGGAGAGCTCTTGAGAAAGAGACTAGGGTTTTTGAAAACCCTCATTTTGGTTGTTGGATTCAGTGTTGAAACTAATCACCCTAGCTGGTATTGGAGCAGAATCACTTAGAATTTGACATTTGGTTGAATTTCAATGCTGTTATCAGTTGATTTTGTATTTTGGTTTTGGGTATTCATTGTTCAATAATCTATTTGCAAGCCGAGTTACCTTATGTGGTTGAGGGCCAAATTTGAGTCCTTTTTTGGGAGGCCAGTGCTAAAGAATGTAACTAGGTTCGGTCTTCATTATTAATGTATTTGTCAAAAGAATTTATTATTATTATTAAATGACTTATTAAAGCATGGGTTTCATGCTTCGGTTATATTTAGATTAAGGTCCCAATTGTGGACTTCTAGGTTAGTCATTACAGATTAAAATTGATCCAATTTCGGCTTTTAAATCATGTAATATTAAGTTGTTTATTATTTGGTCAAAAGGCTCCTCCATCAACTCATCTTCTTCAAGGTCATCATCCTCGGTCTCTTCAGCAAAATATTCAACTCATCTACTTTAGCGAAAGTCTACAAAGTCAAACTAAATAACTCTCCTACAAGTCGACTTCACACAAGTATTCAAGTCGGCTTCTATAAAGACACATCTCTTCAATCTGTCATGTCGGCTCATTTCCTAGGGACAGACTACTATAAATACCAAGCCAGGATTTCACATTTTAACTCAGATTTTCAGATTATCTTTGAAATTTTGGATCATATAAAAGGGTGCAGTTCGGATCATTACCACAGAAGGATAAGGTCTCAAAATTATTTCATAATCAGGTTACTTCTATGTTATATTTATTTTGGAGATGTTAAAACAAGACAAGGTCTCGGTGATCTGCCACGGAATTAGTGATATGATGTTATCAGTGATGATGTCTCAGTCATGATGTTCAATGATATGATGTTATCTCATTATGATGCTCGGTGATCTCCCTTATGATGTCCAATGCTATGATGATGCTCGGTGATCTCAGTCATGATGTTCAATGATATGATGATGCTCGGTGATCTCAATTATGATGCTCAGTACTATGATGATGTGCAGTGCTATGTTGTTATGATGCTTGGTGCTATATTGTTATCTCAAACTGGGTCAAGGTAATGAGGATGAAGTTTCGGTGCAAGCAAAGGAGATCTCGGTGTCATGGAATTCTCGGTGCTAACACAGTGAAAGGATGACTTGATGGAGGAAGTCTATAGTCTAAGAGTCTTGGTCGTCTCGTCTTGAACCTATTGAAGGAAGAATTTTGACTGGGTTTTCCCCAAAGAGTTGGGTTTTTCCTTGGCAGCGTGTTTATATCTTGTGTCCTCTTTTATTTGTTTGGCATTAGTCTTGATGATAAGAAAAGATAAAACACAAAAACACATAATAATAATCACAAGATAATGTCATGATAAGAGAAATTGATTAACTGCCAACTCCTTAATTTCTCTATCATGGTTTCAGAGCTATGGTCAAAGGTTAAAAGGCAGTTTGAAGAACTCTCATCCATCTTTGAAGCAATGATAGGATCTGTTTGCATCAAGATCAAGATCCCTAGGACATTTCTGGGCTAAATACTCTGAAATATCTTGAAAGGATGAATAGAAAACCTCAGTGAGCTATTCCATTCGCCATAGAGAAGACATCACAGTTCAGATCTCCTTCAAGAAGATAGTCTCGGTGCAGTCATGATCACAGTGACACAGTTCAGATCTTTTCCAGACAGTCTCGATGCGGTCATATTCTTACAAGGATAAAGATGTGGTGCAATCACATGAAAAAGTTCTGAACCATCACAGTTCAACAAATTCGGATATCACAGGTGTGTTCTTGTAGAATTTTGGATCACATTTCAGAGACAAGTTTTTGTTGTCACAAAATTCGGTCCTACCATAGGAACAGAATTTCGGTGTCACCGCAGGAACCAAGTCTTTGCTGCTTTCACATATTTGGCACTACCACAAATTTACAGCTTGGTGTCCCTACAGAAAGAAGGGTGACACCTCAGTCTCAATATCAATACAGTCTTGAAGCTACCTCCGTCTGATGCTACTAAAATGGCCTCAATTCAGTGCTACTACATGACCACACTAATCCCAACTCGGTAATACTTCAGTTATGCCACAATAGTGAGAATTCGGGCTCAAGTAATAAAAGGTCGAAGTACTAAGGCATTGCTATGGTTAGTGACAAAAGTTCTATCACAATCATAGAGGAGAATTCGGATTATGTAGTAGTTTAGGCCAAGGCATCGATAAGGAAGAGTGATGTTTAGGCAGTGACATACAAGCACGTTCAGTCTACACCCTATGGAGATCTATCAAAGGTCTGAGATAAGAAATCAACTTAAGAAAATCAAGTAAGTATTACAACAAGTCCAACAAGCTATCAATCAAAGGTATGTAACTACAAGGTACGTATGAATTTCTAGATTTGTATTACATCTAATAATTCTTATAGCTAGTCTAATTTGGGATCCTTAGATAGCATACATGTTAAAATCTTGATCTTTGTTCTCTAAGATCTACAAAGTAATCTACTTATAAAATAAATGTCCTCTTGTCAATTAGATTTATCCTTGATATCTTAGAATTTCATCCCTCATAGTTGCATAAAAGATCTAACTTGAAAGATCAAATTATACTCTTCATATCACGGTTTGCTTTAAAGTATGCATTGTAGGTATAGTAGACAATGACTCACACTTCTAGGAAATGACTCGCTAAATGATCAAGAAGTATGAAGGAAGGCATCACAAGAAGGTTTGTCGAGAAACAAAGGTATGTCTTAATTATAAAGCTTTGTTAATTTTCTTTGGTAAATCCAATCTACACTACAACGATTTGTTATGTTTAGCTCTCTTGAATCTTAAAAGATTCTTGCTTGGGGTGATTCATCATCTGATGAATCTACCCACCTTATACATCTCTAATTGTCTGCATAAAAGGAACCCTAAAAGGTTCTCTGGAAACCCTAACCTAAGGGTATGTTGATAATGTGTGAAGCCCTAAACCTACTTAGGGATATTAATGAAGAAATAGTTATACTAATTGATATGTTATCGTGTTTGAGAGTTTTGATATGATCATGGAAGCTCTTAACACATTAGGGTTGAAATGATGTTGTCCAAAATCTCGAACCTTTGAAGTCTTGATAGAATAAGGGTTTGCTTTGACATGAACCAAAACCCTAGGTTTTGGTTAGGTCTACAAGCAAAATCCTTGTTATGAAAAGTCCTAGAAAGGAAACCGTATGTGTTGACCAAATTTCTAATGGTTGTAAGTTCTAAGGTTTGGAAACAAGCTCTAGTCAAAGTTTGGAGTTCTAAGATGATGATTGAAGAATCTAGGGTTTTACATCTAAGCTCTAGTAATGATTAAATTCTCTAGTATGTATCTATATAATGTTTGTTGAGAATTTATAGATGGAAAATCTAGGGTTCACATTGAAACCTAGTAGAAGTCATTTATGATGTGTTTTGTTTTGATTGAAATCTAGGGTTTACATCAAACCCTAGTAAAAGTTATTCATGCTGAATTTGACTTGATTAAATGAACTCTACGGTTCACATAAAACTCTAGTAATATAGTTTCCCAAAGTTATCTAATATTATGTTATCTTGAATAAATCACTGATATGATTTAGGGTTTGTATCAAACCTGGACTAGATGATTGAAGTATTGAAGTATAGTCTCTTGTTGATTATGAAAAGTATAAATTCTTCCGCTACTATAAATTTTTGTTATGACTAACTTCATGCTTCCACAGAATTGGTTGTACTTGTTGTCTAAGTTATGCAGGTACATCATATTGGTGAAGAAGTTCGTAAGAGAAGTTGATATGATCAACATGATGAGAAGAATGGAAGCCATAGAAGATTCTCCAACACCAAAAAAAGAAGTTAATCTCCCTACATTAAGAGGGAGCCTGGATAAAAGAACTCTCCCTGGTTAAGAGGGAGGGCACAACATAAGTCTTGATTGGAGAATATATACCGAAAGAAATGTTGCTACATATGAAGTAGGAAAAGGAATCTTCTCTCAAAGATTCAACTGATGGTCCTACTGAGATTAATTTAAGGGCAACATCAAAACCCTGTGTTGTCGCACAGATTATCAAGGCACCGCGACAACGGCTCAGATCGGGGGCTGTCACCTTTATCCCCAATCTCTCTATTTAAGCTGTCTCCTTGCAAGCTAAGGGAGGTAGACCCTATTATAAATTAAGGACAAATCCAGGAGACACGGCTAAAACACCAAATACTTGATAAAAATGAATGAGATTCCACAGATCTAAATTAGATTTCACGTTTAAGACCAGTGTCTTATGGAGTCAAACAGAATCCCGTTATGCGATTATAAACAAGTAAGTGACGATTAACTACTGCTCATTAAAACACGATTGCTCACAATGTTATTTAATTGAAAACGCCACAACTATGAAGTAATAAGATGAAAATGCCAGGATTTAAAATGTTTCAATTAATTTCGATCCAAACAAATCAAAGATTTTATATAGTCACTCTTAAGATAAAATTTCAAAAGCTCATTTGACTATAAAAGATATTTTTGAGAATTTTTATAATTTTTTTTATTATTTTTGTTTTAAAACAAAAATTAAAGCTAATTCTAATGAGAAGCTAAAATCTAAATCTAAATCTAAAACTAACTAAATGTAAAAAGCTTCTAATTTTAACAAAATTTAAATCTAAACTAAGATTAAATTAAAACTAAAATTTAAACTGTCTAAAATCTAAAGCTAAACAAACTGAAAATTAAACTAAGTTAAAATAAACTAAATTTTTTTTTTTAAATCCTAACAAAGTTCTGAACCAAATTTAATTTTACAACCTAACTAAAATCTATATGAATTAACGCTAACACTAAATCTAAACTAATTTAAAATCAAAAATTAACAAAATAGAAATGAATTAAATCTAAAAACTAAATAACGAAAATTAAAACTAAAACTAAAATCCAATTACATTAAAACTAACGCTAAGTCCTAGCTCTACGACTAGGCTAAACTAACGATATCGAAAGACAAAAAAAAAATCGCTATCATAAAAATCCGACTCAAAAAAAAATTCAATGTAGAAACGTGTGTGTTTTTTTGTTTGTCATTTTATTTGTTTTGCAAGTCAGGTCGGACGACACAGATGGGAGTGGTGGCTAGCATGGGCAGAGGAAATGTCGACGGCAGACGCAGGGCGGAGATGGGACGACGAAAAGAAGGCCGGTGGATTGACGGGCAGCAAGTAGATGATCGCAGAGTCGATTGAAGAGAGCAAGGGTTAAGTCGATGTGAATGAGCAGAGGAAAACGATGGCGTGAGGAGTAGCAAGAGAAAAAGTTGAATGATGGCCAGGGGAAACAATACAGGCAGAATGGAAGGGCGGTGTGAAAGAATGAGGCTCCAGACAGGGGCAACGAAGACCAGAATGAGGATAACCCAGTAATACGAAAGTTCGCCCAGCAAATTTTAAAATTTCTTCATTTAAGCTCAGATTTTATGCTCCCTTAAATCGAAACAATGTCCAGATTTGTCCACAATTGTAATTTGAGGCCAGACCTGGCCTTTGGAGGCTAGATCTGCCTCAGATCTTAAAAATTATCGATTTTGAACCCTGAATCTGCAAGAAACCAGCTAGATCTGAAGATACACACCAAGAAACGATTAAACCCTTACAATTCTAAAAAAAAATTTACAAATTTACAAACTAGTTTACAGCTTTAAAACCCTCATGGTCAGATTTGAATCCATTTTAGCACAATTTTTTAGAGATTTAAAATTTTTGGGAGAGTCACAAGCCTTAGGAAACCCTGCAAAACCACCAATTTCGTAAGATAGACTTGGAATTTAACAAATAATGAGCTTTTTCAGATTTATGTTTGTTGAGAGTCGGCTGGTCCAACCAAAGACTTCCCCAGACACTCAATCTTAAGAAAATTAATTCCCTGCACACTTATATCTAAACCTTTGATCGATAGAGATTTAAGAAAACAACATGAGACCCTTTCAGAAAAATCAGAATGTTATTTTATAAACCCAGAAAACTGCACAAGATACCTATATGCAGATTAATCCATGAAGGCCATCAACCATAAAATGCAAGAAACAAAGTAGCAGAGTTTAGAGACAATTCACCACATAGATCTGAGAAGGAACATCAAGATTTGTAACCCCAAAGTTTTTATGCTTTATTACTCAAAAATTTACAAGAGCTTCCAAGACAAGTGCACGATCCTGAGATCGGATGACTCAATACTGACAAAAACCTCTAAATTTATAGGACAAAATCTCCAACGGCTAGTTTGGATGATCCTTGTCAAAATAATCTCAACCGTTCAAAAGATTTAACCATCTTTTAATCAGGAGCGTTGAAATTATAAATTTGGGGAAAAAACGAATTTATCATTTAATTCAATTTTAATTAACTCAAAAATATTATTTTTGAGTTAATTACCCCAAAATTTTGACTTTGACTTAACCACAAAGGCCCAAAGATCCAAAAAAATTTAAAATTCTCAATATTCCCTTGGCCTGGGGCTTTCAAAATCATTTTCCAAGGACCCACAAATTTTGCCTTTAAAGATTTAATCCTAACTTAAGACCCTAAATTAATTAAATTTCTGGTTTAAGATTTTTTAAATTAATTGACCAGAAAATTTAATTAATTGACTGAGAGGGGATTATAATTATTTTTCCAACCCTCTTTTACATGAGATAATACATTTACATATATGAAGGGAGAATACCCATTCGTATAGACCCTCAAATAAATACCCAATTCTGCGACTCAAAATATGATCTAGTAGACCAAGTAGCTCAAACTACTTTTACAAGGACTCGATAGAAACACTAGGACTCGCTTAGTATGCTGATGATAAAATCCACCCTAGCTTTGGGGTGAGGCTGGAGGGAAAAACTCTGTCGATCACTTTCGTGAATCAGTGAGACAAAAAACCTCCTAGGATAGAGATCATCAACATACTAGGCTTACCTAGGTTGTTACATACATTGACGGTCCTACTTAGATCATTTACATCATAACATGCAGAATGGGTTTACATCATTTATAAAAATTGTCGTCTGGTGATGGAATCTGAATGGCGCGATCACATCGAACAAGACGAATCCCATTTGAAAGAATGGGGGTGTACTGCTATGGGGTAGTTGACAAAGTGTGGTCAACATCTGGCTCTACTTGGGGACACGTTGCTTCATTGAAGGAATGTGAGAATCCAGAATCTGCATCCAAGCAACACACAAGATTACATAAGTAGCGTCCATCCAAATATCATCATATAACAGTAGGCTCATGAAAAATAGAAGCTCTTCTTTTATATATTATTCTACTTAACATGAAAAGTAAATCTACTCTAACTGCAAAATGAAATGTTGAAATAACAAGGTGTAAAGTTAGAGATACAATACAAAGGATGCCCTGTGGCATCAGATGTGCTCAATATAGTGCATGCTGAGCATTTGCCTGCTTTCAGGCAAGTCTGTGGGCTGCTTTTCAAATGTGCCATGTCCAATCTTGCTAATTGTAGGACTCTGTCTTATCCGAATGTCAAGCTGCTCTTGACCATCAGACGAATCAAACCACTTACTTCTTATTTTTTGCTTCTTTCTCTTCTTCTGAGTGGGTTATGATGTCAGCAATGAGACCACTGTAGATTTCTTGTCCTCATCTTGAAGATGTTTGTACAAAATATCTGAAGAACCTGGAGCGTGACCAATATTATTCTGGATATACTCTGTCAATGGTGACACATAAGCTTGGTCTTTGTCAACATCCTCTGAAACCATAATTAACTCTTCCTTAATGGGAAAAGTGACCTCCGTATGATGAGATGGGAATGGCTTTAGCAGACAAGAAGTCTTATGATCTGTTGATGAATCTTCATAATCAAATTTCGGCTGAAATTTTTGTAATTTTTCCATTTTTTCCAATTTCTTCTGTATGGAACTCATCTCCAACAAGTGATTTTCCTTCATGGTAGTCATTTCCTGGGTGTGTCTTGCTTCCATGATGGACATCTGATTAGAATGATTAATTTCCATTATCTTTAACCTGTTTTCCATGACATTTATTTCCTGTGCATGACTTGCTTCCATGGAAGTTATCTTATTTTGAAGATTGATTTGGTTAGCTTCCATGTTTTGAATCATTTGCGTATGATTGGGTTGCACATCCTTAATCATCTGAGTTGGTTCCTTAACCTGACTTTCGTGATCTTATATATGCATGTGATAGTCCTTACCAACAACATTAATATGATGGCTCGACTCTGCCATTCTACTATCTATGATTCTTTTGACAACATGGCAAGTAACCTCTTCGTGAAGAGCATTACAGGCTCTACAATAAGGCAGAGCTTCATCCACAAGATTTGCAAACTCGAGTTGATTTGTCGGTCTCTGCTCATAAGATAGGCCTCTTTTCTGCAAAGCATTATTATTTCTAGGTTGGGAATTCTGCGTTTGAGCCCTTTCCATTTGGACCAACATAGCCTGTAAGACACTTATTTCCTTAGCATGATTAATCTCCATGCTTTCAAGCTTTTGCATTAACTTTTTCATAGGGTCATCATCATCTTTTTTAATTTCTTTTCCCTTAGATTTTGTCAAAGACCTATCAAAATCAGGAATTTCACACTTCCCAGATGCCCTTTTATCTTTTTCAAGCTCTTCAGCTAAAGATTGACAAGCCTTATAATTTGCAGTTTTAGCCCGCCTTAACTCATATGAAGTATCAAAATTAAAAGCATCAATGTAAAAATTCAGAAGAGATCCATCAGGAGGTTTATGAGTTTGAGATATTTCTCTAAGGATACCATTAAATCTCCTGTTAAATTCTTCAGTCGTTTCATTTTCTTTCTTTTTTATGGTACTGATCTCTCTTACCAAATGCCTATCTTCCCTTTTATCACCATACTTTTCCTTAAAGGCAGCTACAATTGATTCAAAAGTATCAAATGAATTATCAGGCTTTCAACAACATCCTCGCCAAAAGTACGAACAAAAGTTTTCATCTTTACATCCTCGAAATTATTATTTGCAACTGCAAATCTATTCCACCAGTTAGTGAAAGCAAACAAATGAGATTTAACACTAACTGTATCATTTCCTTGAAAAGAAGGTAATTTATCCATTTGAGGAAAATCATGGGGATAACCCTGAATATTAGCAAAATTACACGGGCCAAAAACATCCATGATATCGTTTTTAGGATTTTAGAAATAGATCCGAGTTCAAGAATAATCAAAAGGTCCTCGAGAAGCGAACTTCTTAGCAGGAACTCTTGTAAGAAATGAAAGAATTGGAGTCGCCACTTGAACATGAAACTAATTCTAAAACACAAGAAATAATCGAAAGATAGCAGATGGATATCAGGGAGGGATTCTTGTCTGGGAGTAAAAAGATGAATAAGTGGAGTCGCCATCCAAACAAGAAGCCAACCGAAATGTCCAGGTGCTAAAGATAAAATGATGAAATGGTTAGTGATGTGACGAAAGATAAGACGATGAAAATATGAAAGGATGAAAAGACGCCAGAAAATGTGATTCCTTGTGACAGGCTAAAGAATGGAAAAAGAAGATTTGAAGATTGTAAAATGTCGTTAAAACCAAGGACAGAAAAACTCTATCCCCGGCAACGGCGCCAAAAAATGTTGTCGCACAGATTGTCAAGACACCGCGACAACGGCTCAGATCGGGGGCTGTCACCTTTATCCCCAATCTCTCTATTTAAGCTGTCTCCTTGCAAGCTAAGGGAGGTAGACTCTATTATAAATGAAGGACAAATCCAGGAGACACAGCTAAAACACCAAATACTTGATAAAAATGAATGAGATTCCACAGATCTAAATTAGATTTCACGTTTAAGACCAGTGCCTTATGGAGTCAAACAGAATCCCATTATGCGATTATAAACAAGTAAGTGATGATTAACTGCTGCTTATTAAAACACGATTGCTCACAATGATATTTAATTGAAAATGCCACAACTATGAAGTAATAAAATGAAAATGCCAGGATTTAAAATGTTTCAATTAATTTCGATCCAGACAAATCAAAGATTTTATATAGTCACTCTTAAGATAAAATTTCAAAAGCTCATTTGACTATAAAAGATATTTTTGAGAATTTTTATAAATTTTTTTATTATTTTTGTTTTAAAACAAAAATTAAAGCTAATTCTAAAGAGAAGCTAAAATCTAAATCTAAATCTAAAACTAACTAAATGTAAAAAGCTTCTAATTTTAACAAAATTTAAATCTAAACTAAGATTAAATTAAAACTAAAATTTAAACTATCTAAAATCTAAAGCTAAACAAATTGAAAATTAAACTAAGTTAAAATAAACTAAATTTTTTTTTTTAAATCCTAACAAAGTTCTGAACCAAATTTAATTTTACAACCTAACTAAAATCCATATGAATTAAGGCTAACACTAAATCTAAACTAATTTAAAATCAAAAATTAACAAAATAGAAATGAATTAAATCTAAAACATAAATCTAAAAACTAAATAACGAAAATTAAAACTAAAACTAAAATCGAATTACATTAAAACTAACGCTAAGTCCTAGCTCTACGACTATGCTAAACTAACGATATCGAAAGACAAAAAAAAATCATTATCATAAAAATCCGACTCAAAAAAAAATTCAACGTAGAAACGTGTGTGTTTTTTTGTTTGTCGTTTTATTTGTTTTGCAGGTCAGGTCGGACGACGCAGATGGGAGTGGCGGCTAGCGTGGGCAGAGGAAATGTCGACGGCAGACGCAGGGCGGAGATGGGACGACGGAAAGGAGGCCGGTGGATTGACGGGCAGCAAGTAGATGATCGCAGAGTCGATTGAAGAGAGCAAGGGTTAAGTCGACGTGAATGAGCAGAGGAAAACGATGGTGTGAGGGGTAGCAAGAGAAAAAGCTGAATGACGGCCAGGGGAAACAATACAGGCAGAATGGAAGGGCAGTGTGAAAGAATGAGGCTCCAGACAGGGGCAGCGAAGACCAAAATGAGGATAACCCAGTAATACGAAAGTTCGCCCAACAAATTTTAAAATTTCTTCATTTAAGCTCAGTTTTATGCTCCCTTAAATCGAAACAATGTCCAGATTTGTCCACAATTGTAATTTGAGGCCAGATCTAGCCTTTGGAGGCTAGATCTGCCTCAGATCTTAAAAATTATCGATTTTGAACCCTGAATCTGCAAGAAACCAGCCAGATCTGAAGATACACACCAAGAAACGATTAAACCCTTACAGTTCTAAAAAAAAATTACAAATTTACAAACCAGTTTACAGCTTTAAAACCCTCATGGTCAGATTTGAATCCATTTTAGCACAATTTTTTAGAAATTTAAAATTTTTGGGAGAGGCACAAGCCTTAGAAAACCCTGCAAAACCACCAATTTCGTAAGATAGACTTGGAATTTAACAAATAATGAGCTTTTCAGATTTATGTTTGTTGAGAGTCGGCTGGTCCAACCGAAGACTTTCCCAGACGCTCAATCTTAAGAAAATTAATTCCCTGCACACTTAAATCTGAACTTTAGATTGATAGAGATTTAAGAAAACAACATGAGACCCTTCCAAAAAAATCAGAATGTTATTTTATAAACCCAGAAAACTGCACAAGATACCTATATGCAGATTAATCCATGAAGGCCATCAACCATAAAATGCAAGAAACAAAGTAGCAGAGTTTAGAGACAATTCACCACATAGATCTGAGAAGGAACATCAAGATTTGTAACCCCAAAGTCTTTATGCTTTATTACTCAAAAATTTACAAGAGCTTTCAAGAGAAGTGCACGATCCTGAAATCGGATGACTCAATACTGACAAAGACCTCTAAATTTATAGGACAAAATCTCCAACGGCTAGTTTGGATGATCCTTGTCAAAATAATCTCAACCGTCCAAAAGATTTAACCATCTTTTAATCAGGAGCGTTGAAATTATAAATTTGGGGAAAAAACGAATTTATCATTTAATTCAATTTCAATTAACTCAACAATATTATTTTTGAGTTAATTACCCCAAAATTTTGACTTTGACTTAACCACAAAGGCCCAAAGGTCCAAAATTTCTTAAAATTCTCAATATTCCCTTGGCCTGGGGCTTTCAAAATCATTTTCCAAGGACCCACAAATTTTGCCTTTAAAGATTTAATCCTAACTTAGGACCCTAAATTAATTAAATTTTTGGTTTAAGATTTTTTAAATTAATTGACCAGAAAATTTAATTAATTGACTGAGAGGGGATTATAATTATTTTTCCAACCCTCTTTTACATGAGATAATACATTTACATATATGAAGGGGGAATACCCACTCATATAGACCCTCAAATAAATACCCAATTCTACGACTCAAAATATGATCTAATAGACCAAGTAGCTCAAACTACTTTTACAAGGACTCGATAGAAACACTAGGACTCACTTAGTATGCTGATGATAAAATCCACCCTAGCTTTGGGGTGAGGTTGGAGGGAAAAACTCTGCCGATCACTTTCGTGAATCAGTGAGACAAAAAACCTCCTAGGATAGAGATCATCAACAACATACTAGGCTTACCTAGATTGTTACATACATTGACAGTCCTACTTAGATCATTTACATCATAACATGCAGAATGGGTTTACATCATTTATAAAAACTGTCATCTGGTGATGGAATCTGAATGGCACGATCACATCGAACATGACGAATCCCATTTGAAAAAATGGGGGTGTACTGCTATGGGGTAGTTGACAAAGTGTGGTCAACACCCTCAAGGTTTGCTTTAATTATATATTTGAAAGTTTATTGCTGATTGTGGTTGTGTTTGTATAGGTGAATCTCTCGAAATTTTGGATAGCATGTTGGTTACCAATCAGTTTGATTGGGAGAGATTGGTTATACTTGATCTGCTGGATCAAGGGTGTTGAGGGTGTGTGAGTGAAGCATTGCCTAGAAAGATATTGGACCGACACTTTGTGTTGATTTTTGGTAGCGAGGGTGGCATCGGGTGGATGTGCACCTAGTTCCTTGGGTTGATGGTTAGTAAGTAAGCCTGATGGTACCTATAGAGGCTGAAAGCTTTAGTCCATATTAGTCCCACTCAGATTGATTGCCCTAGTCAGGAATCTAGTATGTGGCATGGCGGTGCCTAAATTGTTGAGGGACCAAATGGATAGATTTCCCTGGTCAGGAATCTAGTCCATGGCATTGTGGTGCCTAAACTTCTTCATAGATAAAGTGAGATCTTCCATGTACTTCTTTTATATATGAATACCTCCCTAGTTAAGAGGGAGTGTTGAAGAATGTAACTAGGTTCAATCTTCATTATTAATGTATTTGTCAAAAGAATTTATTATTATTATTAAACGACTTATTAAAGCATGGGTTTCATGCTTGGGTCATATTTAGATTAAGGTCCCAATTGTGGACTTCTAGGTTAGTCATTACAGATTTAAATTGATCCAATTTCGGCTTTTAAATCATGTAATATTAGGTTGTTTATTATTTGGTCAAAAGGCTCCTCCATCAACTCATCTTATTCAAGGTCATCATCCTCGGTCTCTTCAGCAAAATATTCAACTCATCTACTTCAGCGAAATTCTACAAAATCGGCCTAAATAACTCTCCTACAAGTCGGCCTCACACAAGTATTCAAGTCGGCTTCTATAAAGACACATCTCTTCACTCTGTCATGTCGGCTCATTTCCTATGGACAAACTACTATAAATACCAAGCCAGGATTTCACATTTTAACTCAAATTTTCGGATTCTCTTTTAAATTTTGGATTATATAAAAGGGTGCAGTTCGGATCATTACCACAGAAGGATAAGGTCTCGAATTCATTTCAGAATCGGGTTACTTCTATGTTATATTTATTTTGGAGATGCTACAACAAGACAAGGTCTCGGTGATCTGCCACGGAATTAGTGATATGATAGCAGGGGTCCTAAGAGGGGATCCTATAGGGAAACGACTAGATCAAGGGAAACAATGGAGCGATAGCCCACTGTCACCTCAACTAAAGTGGCCTACTCTTTACGAATTTTCACCGATGGGAGACCCATTATATGAGGAATCACAAGATGAATGAATCAATGAAGAGATGAGGGGTGATTCCTAAGGCCTATTCACAAGAGAGACTCAATTGTATGGCTTGCTTGCTTTGGAAGCAAGTTGATGGGCTCTCTAGGAAGGGCTATTAGAGCTTTCAAGGTTAGGGTTCGAAAATATGCCTTATCAAGGAAGTCCCTAACCTCAGAAGGCCTTATGGATACTTGGCTTTTGAATGATCCTTGTGGAATTAGAGTCAACAAGTTGCGAGACCACAAAAGGCCAAATGGACCCAAAATTATGTCAATGATATGGAATTGATCAACCAAGGATGTACTTGACCTTATTAGGGAAGGGACAAGGATCAAAGAAAGAGTCGTCTCTTGCTAATTTAACGCTATGATCCTGATGAGGTTACTATCATGTTCAATCATGAATTCATTAAACTGGAAGCATGAAACACAAAATGACATTTCCATATAAACAGAGCTAAATGAATAGAATTCTGCCTATGAATTGTAAGGAAAGCCACTGAAGATACAAGATATGGAAAGAGGAACTATATATCATTCATTAAAGACTATAACAGAGAAAGGCATATCATAAACTTACTGCACATGAATTCCTAGATAACAGCTGCAACTGCATCCTTTGATTTCTGAATATGAAAGTGAAAGTACAAGCTACAAGAGTTACAATCCTCTGATGTCCAACCAATCAAATGACTCTGAAATGATAGATATAGACCAAAACAACCTCTCCCCTCTTTCAGGGGTCGAATCCATCAGTTGTGGAGTTGATTACATGATATGCTCAACAAAACCCTAATGTTTAGGGAGGTCAACCAATTCACCTCATCATAGGAAACTAGATACATTTGACCAAAAATTACATCAACTAGCATGTATCTACCCTATTTCACTATTCACCTACTCAATTACACTTCATGACATCACAAAATCATCATCATTCCTCAATTACACGTAAAAAGTCAAACTGGGTCAAACTGCCTGCTGGAGGTGCCTGCAAAAAGCGCAGCGTGCCTGGGAAAAAGGCAATTTGAAGGCCTTCCAGGTGTCCAAATGTTGATTTGAAAGTTGCTATGGATAGCCCTGGATGTCTGCTAAATGATAGGATGTTCAAGCACTCAAAAAGGTGGCTTCTATCCCTCCAAATCTTCATTCTCCCAAGAGTACTCAGAAAGCGCAGCGAGGCCTCCAAAAAGAGGGCAGAAAGGTCATTTTTTGCTAGTTTTTGGGCATTTTGACCCTCCAAAATTCGCTGACATGGCTCCACCGCTAACTAGGATTGAAGTATACATCAAGAGGAATCCACCTTGTGTAATGATGTTGGACACCTTGATTGCCTTCAGAAACCTTTAGAAACTGATTTGATGCCTCTAAGGGAGAAAACGCAACGTGTAGAAGAAAACGCAGCGTGTAGCTTAGAAAACGCAGCATCGCTGCTTTGGCATCAAATTTTTGGAATGTATTTGACTTGAAATTGTTGAGGAAGCACTTGGTGATGAATGAGAGCTCTTTATCAATGAGGTGAATGAGAAGATGAGCTTGAATTGGTCTTTTATCGCTTGTGATGGTCACTTTTCTTCATAGTAGTGGGATGGCCCATTACATGTTTTTTCACTTTGCTTTGAAAACTTGTAGTTTTGAAACTTTCTTGTGCAACTTTGGAATTTGAAACTTATTACATAATATGAAACATAAATTACATTTTGAAACCAAATTTCATTGAACAAATTTACCTATTACCACTCCTCCTTTGTCGGATTTATGCATGGAATGACAGATTTTGGTGACCTTAACCCTAATGACCTAATGGTGACACTAAGATGAATGAAAACCATGATGATGTTGACTGAAGTGATGATGATGATCTTTTAATCATGGTACACTCAACTAAGTGATGACAAGGACCGGCATGTAAAATTTTTGAAAGGAGTGGAAATAGGCCTAAACACACTATCCTGTGACCAAATTTTTATTTGAAAACCTAGTGAAATGACAAAAAATTAACTTGAGAACCTAACAAGACATTATAAGAGCAAATTTGATCACTGGTGACAGGCTGAATAGACTGACACTAACACATATCATCAAAATTCGTCCTCCCAAAGGGATAGCAAAAATCTCACAAGAGAGAATGACCCAATCCAAGTGATGATGAGAGAATGAATCACCTCTCATGTATTTATACAATCTCTAATGAGTTTGATTTAGTTAATTTGGACTAATTGAGCCCCTAAAATAAAATAATGTGCATATTAACAATATTTTTGGTGACAAGCCTACCAAATAGCTCAATAATACAAGAATAAGCCTCTCAAGAGGGTCGAATGATCAATAAAGTGAGTTGGTGGGCCCTTGAGGAGGCCTAATGAAGTCCAAGGGGTGCCATGATGTAGAAATGGACTCCAAACATAGTGGAGAAGAGATTGGCCCCTTGTTTTCCAAGCAAGAACCTGTGGTGCTCCCAAGTGGGTGTGGGGGCACAAGGACATCCTCATGGGTCTCCAAGTGGATCGAAAATGCCTGTAGACCATCTATAAGGGCTAGGATGATGATATAAGCCTTCCCTCTGCAATGGGATACATCCTATGGACCTTGGAACATCTTCCAAGTGTATGGTGCAACTGTGGAGCCAATTGGGCATGGTGAACCAGGTGCATCATCCTCATCCAAAAGTGTTGAGAACTCTAGGGCATTGGCATTAGATTTCTCTTCATTAGTCACTGTTTGTGAATGATTTTTACTTCTTTAGATTAGGATCTTTTTCTTCTTAGTTTATTAGTGTTCTTCATCAAATAGTAACCAAAGCATGAACATAAAATGGACAAGAGACACAGCATGTAGGCTATGAGCCAAGGCCAAAACCTCTCACTCTTTGAGAGGAAAACCTGCACCAAATTCTTCTTATAGAGATTCCAATTGAAAAATAGCAAGACCGTGACCCTTGACCTAGTAGCCACTCCAAGACCGAGACACAGTCAACCTTCCGCTTATGTTCTCTTCCTCTTCGGTCTTCCTTTCACTAAGATCATCTCTTCAACGAACTGTATATGGCATCGAAACATGTCCATGTAAGGTCATCACTGTAGCAGCATCAAAATCCACAGTGATGTATCACTGTACTGTGGCCAATGTCACATGGTTTGGGTTCGGCAATGATTAGGTTTGGTTTGAGTTCGAATTTTTTGATGAGGTTTGCCATTAGGTTCATATATATATATATATATAGGCAATGATTAGGTTCGATTTGAGTTCGAATTTTTTGATGAGGTTCGGATGAGGTTCGCCATTAGGTTCATATATATATATATATAATGAATTATAAGATAAAATAGTAAGAAATCAACATCAGTAAACATCAAAAATACTATCACGGACATGGAAACTGCAAGGATAAATTACAAGCTTCAGTTGTGACATGAAGTTGAGATAGGGCATTCAAGATAAGAGTAGTCATGGACCAATATTCTTCGAGGGCTAGCTACCCAAGAGAAGAATAGTCCAAGAAGGTCATACTTTGGAACACCCGAGTGGAGTATGTACCTTGGAGAGACAATGACGATGGTGTCTATAAGTCATGTGTCTCGCCAGCATTGTAGCCCATTGTCTCGTTGAGAGATGGGGTTGTTAGTTAAGGCCTTGCACTAGGACAATGTTGGTTGATATGATGCTATACAGATGCAATTACCAATCTGATTCTTCTTATGAGATTCTTCAGATTGAAAGTAAGCATGTACCATTATGAATGCCTTCGTAGTTAAGAGGGAGTGTTGAAAAGTGTAACTAGGTTCAGTCTTCATATTGGCTATGTAATTATGTGTTTATGTAATGAAGAAGACAAAGATAATAAAATGTATTTTTGAGCTTGCTTCATGGGTTTCATGAGCACGAATTTTATTATAGGACAAAAGACTTCTTCTTGATGTCTTTTAGGGATTTGTCATCTTGTCATAAATGTATTAATTAGAGTCATGTATATGAGGTAAATTCAATGATGGTATGCCTCAAGACCTTGTCAATCAGCTCGTTAAATATGGCTCAAGAATGGTGCTAATTCTCCTGATCAGATCAGCATAACAAATGTTGGAAATACACCTCACCAAGTCAGCCTACAAACAACAGACGAGTCGGCTTATGAACAGTCACAACTATTCACTGTCAGGTCGGCTATTTACAGGGGCTAACTACTATAAATAGCCCACTGGACTGCGCAGAAAACACAGAGAAACAAGTTCGGATCTGTTTGAGATTTTCGGTGAGCTTCTGTGGAAAAACAGCGAGATAAAGTCTAAGATAAGTACAAAGGTGAGGTCTGTATTTCAGTGTGTAGAAGGAAGGAAGTTCAGTAAGGGAGCAGGACTATTTGTTTGACTGTTCAACAAGGGAGAACAGCTCTTTGTTTTGGAACCAATGATCACAGTCAAGGGTTGTAACATATATCTAAAGCACAGCAAGTAAGAGAAGCTGCTATACAGTGTGAAGAAGAGAAGAAGCCGAGAAGGAACTAAGGTGGAGCTAAAGTAAAGTCAAGAAATAAAAAGAGAAACCAAGGACTAGAGACTACTCTCTAAGGCTGGTGCAGAAAGGTGCAGAACGGTGCAAGACGGTGCAGAAAAGAAGGATAAGCTTAAGGAGTCGAGGAAGAAGCAATGACAAGGTCTTGGATGCATGCAAGGGTCAAGGGTCGATATCATGGTCATGGTACTTGTCAACTGAAAGTCTATAAGAAGAATTTCTTGTGGGTTTTCCTCTCCAAGAGGGAGAGATTTTGGCCCTGGCTTGAAAAGCCTAAACATTGTGTCTCTTGTGCATTTGATAACTGACTTGATGAAGAACATAATAAGCTAACGAAGATAAGTTCTAAGATAAAGAAGCATAATAAGTATAACACAAGTAGTTATCAAGCAAGAGAATTGGATTAAACCTAACCCTACCAATTTCTCAACACTTGCCTGGGAGACACGGATGAGTGGCCTAGCCACTTGGTTGAATTTGAGCAAGATTATTGATTAGATTAGATTTTCAAGTGTGAGACCAGTGCCTTATGGAGTCACAATTTTTGCTTATTATAAATTGACACCAAGTAACCGAATGGACACCCGTTGCTTAAATGATGGACTAACCTATATGATGTGCAAGTCCTAGAATCTATGTGTGATGCAGTGATCTTGGTTAATTTTAATTATATGCCTAGTCTAAGTATAACCTTTCCCCTAACTGTTTTGAGAAATAGTCCTCAAAGTAAGTTGTGAAATGGAAGCCAACAGGAAGCAAGCAGTGGCTTGATTAACGATACCTCCCCCTATGTTCCACCCACCCAGTGCCTCCAGCGCTGCAGAGACTATGGATTTGACGACTGCAAAGTCGTTGTGTTAACTACTAGGAAGAATTGAATCTCTCAAGCTAGTTTGCAAAGGGTTTCCCTAAGAGTCTATCAACCTAGCTTATGCTAGGAGGTAAATTCTTAAAGCAGGCTAGACCATAGAATGCTAATGCAAGATGATGAGTGAAATTATCTTGAGTTAAGATTGTTTATGTTATTTAAGTACTTAGTGTGAATCGGTTTATAGCAAGAGTACTTAACAATATTGAAATAACAACCTTAAACAAGATAAATGCTAATAGATACAGGTGCAAACTTCAACTAGAGATCAATCCATGAGAGGCATGACCAGTTCAAAGAAAACTAAAGCACTTATCCACTAATGATTATCCACAAGATGTAAATCAAAGCTATTCAAGAAGATTCTCTTGCCAATACCACAATGCCAATTAGATCTTAGATTAACAAGATTAGACTTAGATTCTTGAGTGTTTTTCAAGTGCAATCTTAGACAACTCTTAAGATCAAGATGAGAGAAGCACACTTTAGATTTCTAGCAATCTAGATCAGCAATAACACTTCAGAAATTCAAGCACTTATTTGACTTACAACGTCATAAAGAAGATCACTTTAGACTATGAAATTTGCCCAACATATGAAGCATGAAATTTTCCAATGACCAACAAATGTAGATTTATGTGTTTAGCCCACTTTATGATGATGTATTCAGTGATAAATCAGATCTGAAACAAGTTATTACTGCAGTAAATAAACTAACAAATCAACAAGCTAGTGATACCACAACCAATGCCCAATATGCCCAAAAATAGTAAAAATTTACCAAAATTGTAAAAATCAATTTTTAGGGCTTATAGAGAGTATGATTCAGAAAAATTCAGATCTAATTCAGTTATTTATGCAGTAAATTCTAGCAAACAGAAAATCAAATCTAGGCTAGAACTAAGGTGCTCAAGTTACCAAAATTTAGGAAAATCAATATTTAGCAATTTTGAACAATTTTGACCAATTTGCATGTGATTTTAGTGTCTAATTATCACTAATTTGACTGTTGTAATAAAACAGAGAGAAAGTAAGGGTTTAGAGGTCAAACCTTAGGCCCAAGGTCTTGTAGATGCACTTGCCCAAGTGGCCCAAAATTTTGGGATGAAGATGCCACTTGAAAATCAAAATTTTGGAGACCAAACACCTGCAAAGCCACCAAGAAATCAATCTTGAAAAATTCAGAAGAGGGTTTAGGGCAATTTAGGGAAAAAAAGGTAACCGCTCACAAACATATCACATATCAGTACACCAGTATTTGACGTGGTTAAAACCCTCGAAGAGGGAAACAGTCCACAGCCTATCCCCCCTTAATGATAACTTCCTGAACTCCAAGCATAGATCGAAGTTTGGTAAACTTCGCTTCTGTGAGAGCCTTTGTAAAGATATCATCAACTTGATCATTGGTTGAACAATAGTGCACTTCAAGAACACGATCATGAATGAGCTTTCTGATGAAGTGTAAGTGTAGCTCAATGTGTTTCATGCGTTGATGTTGAACTGGATCTTTGCATAGCTGAATGGCACTCTGATTATCACACCAAAGTGTAGTTGGATGTTGCTGATGAAGACCAAATTCGGACAGGATCTGACGAAGCCACAAGGCTTCCTTGTTGGCTTCAACAACACCACGATACTCTGCTTCTGCCGAAGAAAGAGAGATGGCACTTTGTTTCTTACAAGACCATGTAATAGGTCCTGAACCAAGAGTGAATACATAACCTGCAGTAGACTTTCGATCATCAGGGTCACCAGCCCAATCATAATCAGTGAAACCAATAAACAATGGAGATGTCCCTGCACTGTAATGAATCCCGAACTGAATTGTACCTCGAATATATCGAAGTATTCTTTTAGCTGATTTCCAGTGACTTTTATGAGGTTTGTGCATAAACCGAGCAACAAGACCAACGGCAAAGGAAAGGTCAGGACGGGTATGGGTTAGATACATAAGTTTACCAACAAGTTGACAGTATGAGGTAGCATCAACTTCAAGGTAAGTACAAGTGACCTAAAGACTGACTCCAGACTGAAAGGGAGAAGGGGTTGGCTTACAGTCTTCCATGTGAAAGTGGCATAGAAGATCACAGGCATACTTGGACTGAGAAAGGGTAACACCTTATTTGGATTGCAAGACTTGAAGACCAAGGAAATAATGCAAGTGTCCTAAGTCTATCATTTCAAACTTCTTTCTAGACTTCACATGGATTATATGGTTGGGATCACTACCAGTAAGGATAAGATCATCAACATAAAGAACAAGGATGATTAAGGACTTACCCACCCTCTTGGTGTAGACAGTATCATCGAAATGACATCTAGAAAAGCCATTATCTAAGAGAAAGCTATCCATTTTGGCATACCAAGCCCGAGGGGCTTGTTTCAGAACATAGACTTCTTCAGGCGACAAACAAGGCTAGAGTCGTTTTGGATAAAGCCAAGGGGTTGTTCCATGTAGATTTCTTCATGCAAGTCCCCATGTAAGAAGGCGGATTTAACATCCATCTGATGGACTTCCCATTTAAAGGAGGCAGCAAGGGAAAGAACAAGGCGGATAGAATTCATTTTGGCAATAGGGGAGAAGGTTTCAGTATAGTCGATGCCTTCAACTTGTGAAAATCCTTTAGCAACAAGACGAGCTTTATATTTATCCACTTTTCCATCTGATCCAAACTTTGTTCTGTAAACCCATTTGCATCTGACAAGATTACTTCCCTTTGGAAGAGGAACAAGATCCCAAGTATCGTTTTCCAATAAGGAATGATATTCTTCATTCATAGTTGCATCCCAATCTAGATGAATTGAAGCTTCTTCAAAGGAATCTGGATCATGATTTTCTGGAACTTGAGCCAATAAGGAAGAGGCTTTGTCGAACTAAGAACGTGTACGACGTTGATTTGTAGGGTCACCTGCAAGAGAACCTGCTGCATCCCGAGTAGAGCGAACCCATTTTGGAAGCTGTGGAGTTGAAGGAAGACCCTGAGGAGGTGGAGGAGGATTGTCATCCTCGTTGTCATCATCTGAAATAGAAGGAATGTTGTCAGAAGTAGAAGAGATAGAGAAAGGTGGCACATATGTCGAATTAGGCTCACAGGCCAAAGGTGGCACACCCGCCAAACTAGGCTCGCAGGCCAATATATTTTCATCAAATTTGACATCTCTTCTAATGATTACATTTTTTTATTTGGGTTGAAGAAGTCTATATCCTTTGACATCTTCAGAATATCCAACAAAAATGCATTTTTCACTCTTAGGTTCTAAGGTTTTATGTTTCTCATCTGGAATATGGGTCCAAGCTTCACTCCCAAAAACACGAAAGTGACTTAAATCTAGTTTGATTGAGCTCCAGGCTTCTTCTGGAGTAATATTCCTTAAAACCTTAGGAGTGAGATTTACTATGTAATTTGCACAGTTACTTGTTTCTGCCCAAAAATTAAGACTAAGTCCTTTAGATTGAAGCATACAATTAGCCATTTCTTTTAGAGTGCAATTCTTCCTTTCAGCTACACCATTTTGTTGTGGAGTATACGAGCAATTATCTTTACCAATTAGATGTCTCTGTCTCAATTCAAAGTTGATAAATTTGTTATTAACTATTTCCTCCATTGTCGGATCTTAACTTAGGGCCAGTGCTCAGACCCAATTTCTCAACAAAGAAAGCATAAAGGCCAAGAACATGTTAAAAACTTCAGCTTGTGTTTTAAGGCTACCCAGAGTGCCTGGAAAAATCATCAATGAAAGTTAAGAAGTACTTGTAGCTAGAGAAAGAAACAACTGGAAGTGGACCACATAAATCACTGTGCACAAGCTGCAAAGGGGTTGAAGCGTGCCAAGAGGCACGTTTGTCAAAACTATCCCAATGATGTTTTCCGAGTACACAACCAAAACAAACACCATCTCAGTAAGATACCATAGGAAGACATGTCACCATATTTTCTTTACATAGAGTTTGAAGAGAGCGATAGTTTAAGTGACCAAATCACTCATGCCCAAGTTTGCTCACTTCATCATTATGAGCAACAAAAATGAAGGGAAGACATGATGACCCAAAGTTGTCAAACGTATACAACCTTGTGGAATCATCAGCAATGACAGTAGTTAAAATATGTCTAGGATCACTTAGGTCCTTAATTACAACATCATGAGGTGAGAATTCTATGGTTTTCCCTTCACCTGAATGAGCTATCTGATAAACAGATAGAAGGTTGCAGGACAAGGTAGGAACACATAATACATCATTAAACTGACCATTATCTAGATGAATGGTTCCAAACCCTACAACACTAAGAGATCTATCATCACTAACATAAACATTTTTGGTGTCACAATCATTTAAGGAAGAAAACATGGCTTTATTTTTTGCCATGTTGTAAGAGGCTCCAGAATCATGAGCCACTCATGAGAATGAGAAGAAGAAGATAGATTCAAGGCATAACCAGATCTTGATGCTTAACAACCACATGTAGAAAGTGCCATTCCTGAAGATGAAGTTGAAGAGTTCTCCAAATGGATGTTGTGCTTCTTCATTACTGCTTCCAAGGCTTCCATCTTTTTAAAACATTTTGACTCTACGTGGCCATCATGATTACAAAAGTTGCAATGTCTATCTGTCTTCTTCCCTTTGTTTTTATTTGTCTTATTAGTTTGTCGAGTTGTTTTTCAGTTTGCGGTTGAGATTTCTTAAGACCCTTGTTTGGTTTAGGACCATTCTTTTTAAGATGCTCTTCTTAGGATTCTTTGGATTTGGTTGTTGTTGGGATGCTAAGGCTTTCTTAGAAGAGTTTCCAGTATTAATAAGACCAAGGTGGAAGAGTTTTTCTTGTTCTCTTATCAAAGAATCGCAAAAGGCATCAAAAGAGGGGGACTTGTAGGGTGTTCCTTGAGAAATGAGGGCTTCTCTAGTGGAATGGAAGGTGGAAACAAATACAGAGCATGCAGGACCTAGCTTAGCAAGAATGGAATAGATAAGACTACCATCTTCCTTTTTGACCTTACAACCTTCTAAAAGAAGTCTAAGGATTTTGAATTTGGACAAAAAAAATTCAATAGAGGAGAAATTATTAGGGTCCAAAGTAAGCAAATCATTTTCAAGCTGGTGGGCTCTGATTTCATTTTGAATGCCAAAAATAGTATTTAGCTTTTCCATAGCTTTATCAAGGGAGTCAATTTCTTGGATATGAAAACTAAGATCTTGAGCAATGGACATTCCTATCAACCCTCGTGTTTGATCTCGTTTATTTTCCCATTTAGCATGTTTATCTTCATCGGAGGTTTAGATTCTAGCCCTGAGGCTATTCTATAAAGCCCTTTACTTCTAAGTAAGTTTACCATGTAGGATAGCCATTGGAAATAATTGGTGTTGTTAAGAATAATCAGGCATGTACTTTCCATTTTTAGAAACTGAAGCTGTAAAGGTTAAAACTAACTGCTCCAATTGAAAGATCTCAAAAAATTAGGCCGGTTAAAAAAAAACAGCTCTAAAAACGGCTTCCGGATGAAAAAGTTATGCCTTTTTGAAGAAAAGTTGTAGTAGATGTCGAGTAGTCACGTGATAGGTTGAAGGTTGATGATGAAGCCGCCCCTTTCCAAACTTAATATAATAAGCTCACTTTTTTTTAATTACTTTATGTGACCCACTTTTATAAATAAGTGAGACCCACTTTTACAATGTTACTTTATGAACTAATGACCAAGTAGACTGTAACTTAAATAAAAAATAAAGTGACTTTAGACTGTAAGTGACTCACTTTTTATAATGGGTGAGAAACACTATTACATAAAGTAATTTTAAAACATTAAGTTGCATGTGCTTTTTTTTAAATAACTTGACAAAAAAACCGTTTTTCAAAAAAAGTAACTTGACAAAAAATTCATTTTTCAAAAAATAACTTTGACAAAAAACTTTTTAGAAAAAGTAACTTGACAAAAAGTTTTTTAGAAAAAGTAACTTGTCAAGAAGACTTGAACCCAAGACCTTTATTCTCATAAAGTAACGTTAGACCAAGTGAGCTAGTAAAAAGATTTAGTAATTGTTAGAAAGGAGGAAGGGTTTTTTTTTTTTTTGCTCTTTGGGGTGTGTGCTTTTTTCTACAATAAAACAACCACGCAGACAACAACAAAAAATATACAGGCCTTACAGCAAAATGTTAAATTTCTGGTTAGTCTGCCCGAAAACTAAATATCTTTCTCACTATTTCTGATTTCCCGAGATTGCACAAAGTCGCGGGGAAAGAGCATACGTAGGAGAAAAATCTCGTCTTCCTGTTTCTGGTTTGCCAGATCGCACAAAGCGCAGAGTAAAGAGCATACGCAGAGAAGAGGGTATAGATCCGGTAATAGAAAAAAAATGACTATAAACTGAAATAAAACTGAGAGATAAATAAATATAAAATTAAATTAAATAAAATTAAAGATAAAAAATTAAATTAAAATTAAAAAAATAATAATAAATAATAAATAAATAACTAAATCAAATAAATAAAAATAAAAATAAATACTTTATACCTCCAGATCTAAAATGACATAGCTTGGGCTACCGGAAACGTTTTCGCATGAAACGAAAGGGTTCTTCACTGGAACAGAGCAATTCTCCTGGCCCGAAAGTGGTCAAAAATGGTAGATCTGGAAAACGGCATGCAGTCAAACCGACTTCAAATTTGGATCAACAACGGATGCGGCCCTCAAAACAGCTCTGATACCATGTAGGAATTTACAGGGTAAGTACCTTAGATCAAACACCAAAGGTCATTGCTCACAAACAAATCACAGATCAGTACACCAGTATTTGACGTGGTTAAAACCCTCGAAGAGGGAAATAGTCCACGCCCTGAGCCAACGCGGCCACTTCAGGGAATTTATTAATATAAAGAAAGAAAATTTACATAAGCTTCTCTCATAAACGATCATCGGACAAATGACCCTCCATGCTCTTTAAATAGAGATCATGGACCAATCGGGTGTTAAGCCACGGATCAAGTGTCGATAATACCGAGGAGAGAATGAACCGTCGGATCACTACATATAGTGACCGTTGGATTATAAGTTACAAAAGTACATACTAAAGAAACACACTTTACCTAACTCTACGCTAGACCAAGTTATACTTAACTATTTCCAATGTGTCGAAATATCCTAACAAACGCTAGGCCAAGGAAGGTCAGCGTTGAGGGAAGGAGAGGCTAGGAACGCTGATCGGGGAGCAAAAACGCAAGAGGAGTCTGGAAAGAGGCAAAGCCGGAGGAGGAGGGCCACCAAAGGCTGGACAGCTAAGGAAAAAGCCCTAAAAGGGTTGTCATGGGCCCCACAAAGGCCATGGCCTGGGAAAGGAGGGCCGCCGAAGGTGGTCGAGGCATCTAGGCCGCAGAAGGAGGCCGAATGTGACCCTAAAATCCTGACGTTGGGCCCATGGGGAGGGTCGAAGACTTAGAACGCTGACGCTAGCCCTAAGAGGCCCATAAAAATGATGCAAAGGGGGAAAAGGCTGATGCAGGGGCCTAAGAGGTTGACGCTGGCCTTGGAGAGGCTAGATTTCTAGTCCCGGGAGGGACAAAAATTGAAACCCTTGTCTCAGAATATAAAAAATTAAAAATTAAATAAATAAATAAATAAAAATTCACTTCCGGATCTGAATTCTGCTGCAAACTCTTCAGTGGGTAGCCCTGCAAAATTCTCTAGAGACTAGATCTTACCCTCAAGGGCCTAGATCTAGCTCTACTTTAGCTTAAACCTTTGATCAAACCTGCAAAAATAAAAAATACAACACCCAAAACCCCAATTAGAAAAAATAATTTACACTTTAAATTTACAAAATTATTTTATATTATACGAGGGTTTAAAATGAATTTTGAAAATTAAATTTTTATGATATTTTTCTTTGATAAATGGCTAAAAAGGCTTCAGAAACCTCATACACACTATAGCCTTAGCGAAGATTTAATACCCCTTACAAATACATATGATCCAAGCAAAATGATCCTTATCCATAGTTTGTGAACTTCGAGACCAAGGACTGAAGTACCTGCAAACACTATGTATTATCTCAAAATAATCATATATAAGCACAACATAGGAAGCCCGTCGTCAGTACATACCACAAATCAATGAACAAGTACACCTCGAGTTGCACCCCAAAGCCTTTATTATTGCAGAAATAATAGAACCCAACGGGACAACAGTTTACACAAATGCTTGAGCAGCAATTTCCTAGCCAGAGATCAAGATGCTAGAGACTCAACTAACACTCTAAATTATAGATAAATCCTCCAAGTCGAAAAATAACGGCTAGTTTCTTTGATCCTTGTCAAAATAATCTTGGCCATCGATAAACACTTCAAGATCTTTTAATCTTGGCCCTTGATTTTTCATTTTTGAGGAATTTTCGAATTTATCATTTAATTCCATTTTTATTAGCTCAAAATTAATTATTTTGAGTTAATTTCCTCAAAATTTTGACTTTGACTTAACCACCAAGGTCCAAGAATCCAAATTTTCTTGAAATATACAATATTCCCTTGGTGGAGGACCCTTAAAAATTGATTCCTTTAAGACCCACGAATTTTTCCACTTGGAGATTTTTTCTAAGACAACCCAACTTGACTCTAATTAATTAATTTTTTGGCTTAAGATTTTATTTTATTTTGCCATAGAAATTAGTTAATTTACACGAGGGGATTTAATATTTTTACACCCTTTAATACATCAGATTTTACATTTACAACCCTCAAAGGGGGAATACGCATTTGGTTAGACCCTCAAGACACATAACCTATCTGCGACACACTATGATCTAGTAGACCAAGTGATTTGTAATAAAATAATTAAGCCAAATAGCTTTAAAATCACTTTTACATCAGATTCAACTAAAAAACAATAGGACTCACCTAAGATTTTGACAATAAATTTCACCCTGGCTTTGGGGGTTTAAGCTGGAACAAAAAAACTCTTCTGATTAGCCGTGTTTAGGAACACAGATAATCAGTGAGTTTAAAAAACCTCCTAAGATGAAATTCGTCGCCAAAATCATAGGCTTGCCTAGGTTGTTACATATATTCAAGGTTTTACTAGGATTATTTACATCCTATAACTTGCAAAATGGGGTGACCATGACACATGGACTGCTGATAGGTGATCCGATCCTGTTGAAAAAATTGGTACCTCCGCTTCCTTGGAACTTTGACAATTTGAGTGCAACACACCCCAAAGGATTAATATTATGGCCACTTAATATTATTATTTGGTCAACCTTAGGAAGTCAAAAGGATAGCATATTATAATATGTTGACTTATGGCATCATGGGATTTTGACTTAACCTTTAACATTAAAACCTCCCTCCTAAAAGGCTAGCCACCTCATCCTTGAGCCTCAAGTAAACTTACATTTAACTTCAAAAAGGATCACCCTTCTAATAATTTCAAATTCAATTGCTTTTGCACCCTCCAAATAAGGTAATCGTTGCCTTCTTGAAGCCCCTCCATGTTTTATAAATAGACTCACCTGACAGCCTCCAAATGTATGCACTTGCAATGAAAAACATTTAGAAAACCTCTCTGAAATTTTCGGCCTTAAAGGAAATAACACAGAGATCAATAAGGGGTTAGGGCTTTTTGTTTGTCTCCTATTTTTGGTGGTCTGTTGGAGGTTCGTTAGACTTGTAGGTGGAAGACTGAAGGTCTGATCCTCAAAAGTCTTGTTGCAGAAGCTTGATAACAATTTTGGACCTATGATTATCCAACAAAAAATTCCGGCCTTGTGAAATTGTCACAGAGTAGGAGTTTACTGCATTTTGTTTTGGGTCTTTGGGATTCGTTGGGGTAATTTTCTTGCAGGTTCAAGTAAAGGACACAATCTCTTTTCCGGCCTAACATATCCAGATTAAGGGTTAATTCTCTGTTCAAGGATCTGAAACTCCTGCAGTTAGGGCATCAAAGCACAAAATTTATTGGAGGTACTATTAAAGGATCGGTCTCTCAACAAGCTCTGTCACAGGTTTTCTTCCACTGAAATTGTTTGCCTCCTGGATACATATATTCTCCGTGCAGCCTGATATGATCCAAGCAAGTCTGAGGCACAGGGTTCATACATTACCACTGCAAAGATATAACAATTCTGAGTGTAGATTTGTGCAGCAAGGAAATCACCAGTGTGCAATTCAAGTGGTTTGTATCCTAAGCTAACAAGTCTGATCAAAAATATAAACAAAGGTTCCATTTCCTTGTCTAAAAGAACAACGACAGATTTTTTCTTGGATTGCAGTCCCTGTTGAATTGTGGTAAGAGCACACATGTGAACAGCATGAATCAATGTCCATAAATATACATATATCCAGTGTGAAGGCCGACCTTTGCAAGACAACTTGTTAACATAAGACAACACTGGAAAACAGTGAAGCAGTTAGAGGTTGTTGACTGCAGAAGTGGTTCTTGCAATCGAGTGTATTCTGCTTCTTGACATTCTTGCAACAATATTCTATTACTCCAAAAGTAGCAGCATTCTTGTCCAGGATTTCATAAATCAGTCACTTGAGTAAGGATTTCCTTAAGTAAGCAGCAGTGTTGTTACCCAGTATCATTGTTAGAGAAGGTAATCTACAGCAGTTTTTCTAAAGTAAATAGTGGCATCAACAGGATTGTCTTCACTTCAGTACAGCCTTATCATCAAGGACAGGGTAGTTACAACATCTGCAACAAGAAGCCTCACTGAATCTCATCATTAGCATTGGCATCATCTACATAGGGTGGATTACTCCATCAGTTTGGCAACAGTAGCTTAATCTTCTAACAAGGAGCAATTAGGGTCTCTACTGTACAGAACAGTAAGGGCAGAAGCAACATCATCAAGGGCTGAACAAGAAGAACAGTAAGACACTCCAAGTTTCATCATCAGCATCAAATCACATCAAAGGCATTGTGTACAGGTCATCGTACAGGTTGGTGTCTGTAAAGTTCAGAGTCTTGTAAACATTTGTAAAGGCAATTTTGTACAGGAAGTGTAAAAGTCATTGGGTTATAATGTTTGTGGTAGGTACAAGGGTTTGGTTTGTAGTTGGGGCAAGGGTTTAGGTTCTAGGGTTGTTTGGTCAGCTGAAGAAAAATCATTGTATATTATTGTAAGTGGATCTTCGTACCTGATACGGAAGCCCACAAATCTGTATTAAATTTGTCTTTTTCAGGGTGGTAGGGAGGTGGTTGATGTCACCTTCAGGTTGGAACCTAAAAACACTTCAGGGTGGTAGGGTGGTGCTAGGGCAAGTTGAAACTTGCATAGGGTGTTGTAGCATCGTTTCAGCTGACTGCAGATAAAACCCAGGGCGTTGAGGCATCGTTCCAGTTGGAGCTAGAGAAAAATGTTTTTCTAGAGTTCTAGGGAGTTGTAGCTTTCTTTTTCAGTTGGGGCTGAAGATTTAAAGAATTTATTAGAAAAGCATTTGGTGGTTTTTGACCCGCAGGGGTTTTTCCACCTAAAAATCTTTGTGTTCACTGTCTATTGTTTACCAATGTTGTGAACATCACCATCAGGATAAAATCGGCAAGGGTCCGGATTCCGGAAAACCAAAAAATCATAAAAATCAAGAGAATATCGGTAAAAATCGGCAAAATTAACATAGCATAAAAATATCGGTGAAAATCAGCAAAAATCGGCTAGGCCAAAAAATCATCATTTCGAGATAAAATCAGGATGTTATCAAGATGTTCGCAACACTGTTGATTACTTATGGTTTTTGAATATTGTTGAAGATTAACTAATGCTCTGAAAATAAGTTACTAATTGCTCAGAAATATTGATTCACCCCTCTCAGTGTTTCCAACACCAACAACTCGCACTGGCAAACTGGAAAATATGAACTGGCTTCCCAGAAACTCGTACGATCTCTGGGAAATCAATCTCGTGAGTAACACTTCCTCCGACAACTCAACTAACCAACTCACATTGTCTCTGAGAAACTATTCCAGCAACTGGCAACAAAAACAAGCCTATGGCAACTCGCGCTGCCTAACACAACCTTCCTCCTGCAGAACAATTTGGCCTCCTCCTTTCTCTCGGAAAACTGGAATCACTGTGAAGAATTTCTCTGGAAAATTCTCTCCTCAATTTCTCTGGCTGAAAACCTTGTTGTTGGTGTCTCCCACACTATCACCAAGCCCTTGCTATCACTGCAAATCTGCTTGTCTGAATGATCTCCAAAGGCCCCATCGATCTCCTCTTATAATCTCTCGTTGACGAATCAACTGCCATGATCTAACTCCAATTAATGGCTAAGATCAATTTGACTTCCTCAAATCACTTTTCTAGAAGTCACTAGAGCAAAATTGGTTTGTCTCAATTAATCATGATTAATTAACCCATTTTCCTAAGTTAAACTTAGGAAAGTAATTAAAATTGGTTAATTAAATCTAATTAAGACATTTCACTAGAAACTTTTTCTAAGTATTGGAGATAATTAATCCACCTATGTTCCTAACCTCATAGACACCCTCTGAGACTAGAACACCTATCTTAGCTACATTGTACCTTCAACAAATGGTTGCAACAACTTAGGGAGCAAAATTCACACATACACGAAGTGTGCATTAATTAATTTGCTAGGCCTTGGTAGGGAAATTCCATTGATTTGACCTTGAATCATAGATGCTTCTAATAAATATGCAAGGGCATCTACAACAATCACAAATATGTAGGGAGATAAGGGGAAACCTTGAAAAATAAATCAATGGAGATGGATTGGCTTAGAGAAGGTTCCATTCATGTAGACTATGATTGAAGCGTAAGTAAAAAGAGTTCCCACATACATGGTGAACAAAGACCCAAACCTAACCAATCCAATATATATATATATATATATATATATATATATATATATATATATATATATATAAAATTGAAACTCGTTCAATCCTAGCATATTCCTTATCAAAATCTATCTACAAAAGTATGGCATTTTTCCTAAACTCACAATCCCACTCCATGCTTTCCTAAGTCATGATAAGATGTCAAAAATAAATTATCCTTTGTGAAACATGTTTGCTTTGACCAAAATACCGACAACAGATGCAATTTGACCCTGCTCATTAGTGTCTTTGCCAAGATTTTGTAAGAGACATTTAGATGTGTAATGGGTTGTCATCCTCCAACCAATTCCCTTGTGGTGTGCTCATGGAAGAATACACATTGATCCACTCACCCATCTATCCTATCTTGATGGTTTCTTGACTCATTTTCAAATAGTCTAAACCAATCATATTCTACATGGTTCTGTAAAATTCAAAAGTAAGAGTCTGGTAAATAGATTCAATTTGACCTTTCTAACAAGTGTCTTTGCTAATATTTTGTAAGAGATATTTAGATGTGTGATAGGTTGCCATCCTCCAACCAATTCCCTTTTGGAGTGCTCAAGCAAGAGTTTGATAAAATCCACATTGATCCACTCACCCATGTATCATGTCTTGATGGTTTCTTGACTCATTTTCAAATAGTCTATCTCATACTACGTTGTTTTGTAAAACTCAAAATGATGCCATTTATACCCCATACTCTATAACTCTTCATCCCCCTCATAACAACATTTAATTCATCCAATCCAATTCTAAACCTCAAGCGAGGCATTATGTTTCCAAAATTTCAACCTTTTGTGAGACTACCTACTTGATGAGATGTATGGAAATGGCTCAGAAAGGGTCAATACCCATGGTGGAGATCTTGAAAGATTCCTTGTGAGTCTCTACGAACTAGAATTATTTTAGAAATGTGATATCTTTAACTACTAGGAGTAGAACTTTGTGGGTGCATCTATTCTGAACCCAAAGAATGCAACCCCTGATTTTAGCTCCCCATGATCTATAGTCCTCAATCTTTTGACATTGATTTTTCTACTCGCTAGTTTTTCTCTACTTCTTTTCATCACAAATATCCATCTCCAACTCTTGTCAAGGTTGGCATAGTTGCAAGCATGTTTGGTTTTCCATGAACTTCCTAGCTCTAAACACCAACCTACCAACATTAGTGTCAACCAACAACACTAAGCCATGAGCTTCCCCTCTATCAACAACATAGGGAACTAACTAGGATGCCTCAACACACTACATTGCCTTTGTAGTTAACGTGATTTGTGGTGATGTATTCACCATTCAGACAATTGTTCATCAAGGTTAGTAATTGGAACCCAATTACTTTGATTTATTTAGGTAGAGGAAAATTAGGATGCAAATTGGAGACAAGTGCCCTAACAATTGTTCATTGGTCTTCCCCAAATGTTCCCCTAACATTCTAGCACATAAGGTTTAGCCTCATGGGCAAGTCCCTGCTTGATGATTAAATTGGTGTTCTAGAGATGGACACCTTGAGGTATAAAGAAGATGAGTATGGATATGTCATAGCATGATAATTTCCTATTAAAGGATCAAGTGGATCCTTAGCAAGGCCCTATTTTGCATTTGCAGTTGCTAGTGTTGAAAGTTCACCCATTGCAATTGGGAAGCTAACAAGGTCCCTTCGGAAATTCAGTTAGAAGACCACTTTTTGGTGAATAAAGAACCCACATTTCTTAATCCCAACCTCTGATTTTGCACATACTTATTCTTCTTTTTACTGGACTCCACTTACCACCCTTCAAAGCCACATGTAGTGCTTTTCTTAAGCCATGTTGCCTTATTTAATATTACCCTCTTCTTGAGTTGTGTTGTTGTTGTTGCACATGGAGAAGGTAGAGTTGTGTTATTATTGGGCACGAAGATGGTAGAATTGTCTTGCTTATAGAGTGGGATGTCTAATTCAATGAATTGAGTACAAACATACAAAAAAATAATTGGATATGTTGAGATACAATACCTTTTGAACATGAACATATCTCGTATAGAAGGTTCTTTTTCAAATTATTTGATATATATATATATTCTGTTATTCCTTGTAAATTTTGGGTAGCTTCCACCCATTCTGAACATCTGTGTAAAACAAGAATTACATCCATGCTCCGGCCCATGGTTAAATGCATGCATACTGCTATTGCCATATGTAGTGTCTACGTGGCATAGCTGGACAGTGGAGGTTATACACTGCCAGCTAAGGGGAAAACTTATGGCACTAACATGAGACATTAAACTCTCCACAATATATGTGCAATTCATATGCCAAACTTCACCCCCTTGCCACAATGCATCATCACCCAAGTGTCACCCTAAACAGAACATATTGCTTATGCAAATGAAAAAAAGCATAAAAACCAAATTTTACAACAATTATAGAAATGGTGCATTTTCTACACTTGTAAACTTTTCTGCACTGATCTGTTTAGGGCTTTTCTAAAGTTAAAATATGCCGAGATGCAAATATTATACAAAAAAGGAACTTCCTACAGTAATTCAGCCTTACGGGGGTGAAGATGGGAGAGAGACTTCATTTCAGCAAGTATAACAACAAAAAATATCTGTTGTAAATTTGATATAACAAGAGGCTCACTTAGTTCAGCCTTACAGGAGTGAAGATGGGAGAGAGACTTCATTTCAGCAAGTATAACAACAAAAAATATCTGTTGTAAATTTGAAATAACAAGAGGCTCACTTTCAACCGAAAAAGTAAAGGATCTCTACATCAGCTCCCATTGAAACTATTACAAATTCTTAAGTAATATAGCAGCAAACCAATTCTAAATGCTATAAATACCAACGAAACATTGATTTATCAATGAGGTCAATGAAGTGCTAGGTAATCCACCAAGGTTTTTTCCATTATGCTCTGCCCCATATAGGCTTTATTTTCCATGAAATACATATCAGGGAACCCACCAAGCACTTTCCCTCATTCCAAGGATGGTACCCAAGGTAAACCGGATTCCATAAAAGCTTTTGATTTTCTCAGCCGCAAGGTTCAAGGCCATTACAACAACATACCCATTAAGAGCTTAACATGCCCCTAGCAAGAATAGAACCTGGGTGGAGGGAATAACAATCATGCATCCCGATTCCCAACCATCCAAGCTAAAGCCAATTGACATCAAAAGATGAGATTTGTGTGTGTCCCAGGCAATTGTAGTCTCCATAGTCACATCAAGTCTAGACAAGTACATCAACTTCATTACAAGTGACTTTTAGTCTTGTTTTCCTTTCCATTGTCTTTTTTAAAATAACTTTCATTCAAATTTCTCTCCGCTATTAGGCTTCTAGTTCCTTATTGTTGTTATATAATCTAACAGTAGGTTTTCATTCTATTTTCTCTCCACTATTAGGCTTCTAGTTCCTTATTGTTGTTATATAATCTAATAGTAGTTTTTATTAAAGTTAGTTGTTGCTGAAAATAAGGGTACCAAGGATGTGTTTCATAGTGCATTTATCCATTTGGCCAAGGAAGACACATTAATGACTTTTGTCTCAGGACATTATGAATTTATTATTTAATTAATGTCATGTAGGAAAGTTACTTTTTATGGGTTATGTGCCATTTACTTTAACTTATTAATGTCACTTGTGTCATAAAGTAGCTTTATGAGAAAAGTACAAAGTACACTTTATAATATTATAGTGACTTTTATGTTTTCAAAGTGACTTTATGAGAGAAAAAATGCACATGGTACAAAAACATTAAAAAGTGTCTAGGAGGCACATTAACTGAGGGGGAGGCACATTAATTGAGGGGGACCACATGAGAGAAGGGGTCAAGAGGGAGAATGATCTCCACCCTTGGGATAGGGTTCTCCTCATTCTAGAAGACAAAAAAGGGAAAAGGAAGAGGAGCTCTCTCATTTTTGTTCTCATGAGCATTTGAGACCAAGAGAAGGTGAGTTTGAGAGGAGACTGTATTTGCAGGCTTGAAGGAGAGAAAACGCACAGCAAGAAGGCACTAATCCCGAGTTTTTCAGCTGAGAAATTCTGGCACACAGTCCTAGGAATTCGTGACAGTTTCCAGGCCAAGATTTGAGGAGGTTCCAGGCTGAGTCTTAAGGGTTTGCAGGCCGAGCCTTAAGGAGTTTGCAGGCCAACTCTCAAGTTGTTTGCAGGCCGAGTTTTATGCCTAAGTCTGCGCTGGTAGTGAGGAACCTGAAAGTGATTCTCAGCGCACTTCAAGTGCAGGAGGAGAACAGTTCGAATCACACATTTTCTGCCACATTCACTGTCACCTGGGCCGCATTTATAGGACCCTGTCAGTGACTGTATACACTCAGACCAAGGCAGAGATTAGGAACAGATTGCTTCAGTTTTGTGGCACGAATTTGCAGAAGAAAAGTTGCTGGGTTTTTCATGCTAAAGGACTGTATTGTCTCATCATCAAAAGGGAGAGATAAGTCTGTTAAATTTCTGCTTTGTAATCATTTTCCTTGAAGCAAATAAATCCTCCTTAAGACTGATTTTCCCTTTGTGGGTTTTTCCAGTGTCATTAGACCAAAATCTCTGTGTAAAATTTCTGAGTGTGCTTGTTTTCATTTTCTTACATATCAGCAGAAAAGAAGTGTAGTAGTAACTCTAAAGTGTTTCAAACAAATTTGCATTAAAAGTTTTATATATCTCCTAATTGTTTGGGGTGAGGACATTAAACATTCATGCAAAAACTTTGGAATTGGTAGGATTACCAGATTATAAAAAAAAATTATAGCAGCTAAGATCAATATTTGTCAATTATTCTCTATTTTCAAATTCTTGAATACTCCGCCAATTTTAGTTCAAAAAATAAACTCAATTTTCATAAAGAAAATCTGATCCATTTATGAAAAATGTGAATCTTTAACTTTCTGTGATGTTGTCCTGCTACAAACCACCTCTTCTTAAAAATCTCTCAATAGAAGCTAAATGCTTTTAAGGAAAGATAGCACACCAAATTGAAAACCAATAATTATCTAGATTTCCATAAAAAACCAATCTAATCCACTTAGCAAAAATGCAATTCCCATCTTTGTGTCACAATGTCCCGATCCGAATCACCTATTCTAAGATTTCTACTCCAAAAAAATCTTAGTAAAAGCTCATAGTTGCACCTTTAAATGCTTTGGAAGTAAGGCAAGCCCTTACCCACACGGGCATATGCAAAACCTCTAATGGGATTAGAAAATTTAAATTAAAAACAATCAATTGCATATTCTAAATGGATAGAAGCTATTACCAAGCCCTTAGTTTGTGTACAAAGTTGTCCAAGGGCTATGCATGAATTTGAAAAATTAATTCAAAGTGCAGACATAAATAAACAAAAGGCCTGAATTACCTTTGTCTCCTGCATCTTCAGCTAATGCTAGATTGATAATGGCCTTGAGATCATAAGTTGGATGAGCAGGAGGTGGCACTGTCATATACCCACGTGACGTTTTTGACGTGGGTTTAGTCATGATTGCTGAAATTTTTCTATACCTGCATTCCATGTGAAACAAAGGAATGAGGATGATACTATGATTGATATGTACTTCATTGCAAAAAAAGCAGACGGAATTAGTCAATTTATACCTGTGAGCGACTCTTGGTCTGGACGATGTATCAACAGATAACTGTCTGGGGATTGTGCTACAGTTGTAAGAATAATTGCTCCAGCACATAAACCGCAGAACCTCCATGAAAAATTGCTTATTTTAAATATGATCAGATATACAGAGATGAAGAAATACGCAGAGATGATGATATTTATTACTCAGGCATCCAAAGTCCAATGAGCCATGTGCTTCAGGGTACACCTCTCTATTAAGCTGAAATTATGAATATCATTTCAGAGTTTGTTAAATTAAGATGAAAAGCGCAAACATTTCTCATTTTATTAGACTGCCCTCAAAATCGTTTCGGAGAGCACTTGTCAATCTCGGAAAGCAACATAACAGAATGGTGCTTTGGGGTTGGCTTAGTCTTAGATGCAGTTGAGTTGAAAATTAAAAATGTATAAATAAATAAATAAAAAGTTAGGGGTAAATTTTCCTCATTATCCATTGGAAACCATTCGACAAATTCTCGTAGTGTTTTTGGAAAATGTCGGTGGTCAAAATTTATTTAATAAAATATTCTTTTAAAATTATACAGTGGTTAATGTTTGCCTTGTCATAAGGCCCACCTTTACCAAATTTAATTTACTGATCATTAGTTAAATTTGACCATCCCATATACACTATTAAAATAATGGTCTAGAAAAACTCAAGCATGACTTTCTATTATTTATAAAATAATTTAAATACATGATTAGGATTTTATATTATGATAATGTTTTATCTCAATTATTTAAATATATTTTGGTATTGCAATTACTATATAATATAAACAAGTGTTATATAGTAGCTAATATTTGTAACTTAGTTTAAATGTAGTTAAATTAAAGTAAAAATACTAAATTCAAAATAATATTAAAGTTTAGAATCCAATCAATTTAAGACTATGCATTATGGTAATGGAGAATCTAATCCTAACCTACTACAATAATAATGTTTCACTGTAGTGGAAATGTTTTTATTGAAAGTTAAAAAGTTTTACATTTACATTTTTAACTTATTCTGGAAAGTTTTACATTTTTTGTCCAAAGTAGGAGATATATATTTTAAAAGGTTTGACAAAAATCTCATAAAATTAAAATTCTTATTAATCAAGTAAAATAATAAAGTCTAACAAGAATCTTATTAAATTGATTGAAAAATATTTATTTATGATTAAAATAAGTAGTTAGGCCTTATACTTAGTGACTCGTTTACATGATTAAGGATTGTTTAATTAAATTAGAGTTGGTCAAAATGTTTACTTTTGCTTAACCTTCTTTAATATTTAAGTTGGTTGAAATAAATCTTATTTTCTTTATCATTTAGTTGAAATGTCAATTTCTTTTTTATAATTTAATTATTTGAATTGTTTTATAAAAAGTTGGAAATTATTAGATTAAAAATTTTATAATTGATTTTTTCCAACAAAAAAAATTAATAATAAAATAGACAAGTTAAATACATGCTATAATCAATGGCTCACTAGAGGGGAATGTCTAGTGGTAGTAAAATCAACCCTATGTCTAGTGGTAGTAAAATCAACCCTAGAAGTAATTTCATTAGACTATATATTGCTTGTTTGTGTCCCAAAAGGTGTTATGGAAGTTATTAAATGATTATTCTATAAATTCATTTTGTTAGGAGATCAATGGAAGAAATGGTTTTCTCCAACTTCCTAGAAAAAGTTGGCATTACCAAAAGCAAATGGAGGTCGGAGGCTAATGAACCCCTTTCTCTTCTCCAAAGCACTCATGATAAAAAACTTTTGGAGACTGGTATAAGGAACATGGCCATGGGTGTAGGAAATAACAACCAAGTACATACCTCTTGATTTTACAAAGAATTGGGCAAAGAATATTTTAAAACAAGTTCGCGATGTTTTAATAACATGGAAAGTGATTGATTCAACATTCAACTGGTTAGCAACTCTTTGATTTGGCAAGTTGGTAAAGGAGGTATTGAATGAGGTAGATATAATGGTTAGGTTAAAAAATGTTTTAGCAAGTGAAGTCATACAAGAGGCTTTTGGAATCTAGTGGGAAAGAAAGATACAAAAAAGATTAGAGCCCTTAATCTAAACAAACCTTGGGGAGCCTTGTTGGCTAGGAACTTGAAACTATTTGAGGGAAAATAAACTTTACCTCTCTAATGCATTATGCAAGCTCAAAACATTTTAAATCCTTACTCACAAGTACAAGAAAAACAAAATTACCCATACTCTAAAAGAAGATGTAATAAATAAGGACATCCCATGGGCATACTTTGATGTTACCTCTTAAGGGATCCCTCCAAAGGCAAGAGCAAGAGAAATGTTATATATTTCTTTAAATCATAGCATTTGATTAGAGGGTATAAATGGTTAGTGGATAACTAACTATTATGAGTTGATGGTTCTCAAACTAGTATTGAGATTGACCCAAGAGTTTTGAATATCTCAGATTCAAACTTTTAGTGATTCACTTGTGGTTATACGATGGGTGTGAAAGGAAACAACCCCAATGAATTTCACCTTGTAGCCTTTGTTTGATGTTGTATAACTATTACTTATAGTTTTTTCACACGTCTCTTTGTCTCACATATACAAAGACAAGAACAAAATAATGAATGGACTATCAAAAGTTGGATTAGAAATGGCTTGAGGAGAGTAGATTATTTTTGAACTCAAGGATAGGAATTCATCTGAATACACACATGACGCTTGGATATTTTTTATATTGCTACATGTTTGTGTATAATACAATGGACATTTGTAGGAAAATAAATTGTAAATGATATTTTTTACAATATGATATAGATCTAATTTTCATGTTATAGTTTACAAATATGCTTAAGTAGACGTCTAAGATGAAAAGTTGAGCCAGTGACTATAAGAGCATTTTTGAATGCATTTAGCATTTGATTAATGCATTTAGCATTTGATTATGTAATCTTGTTTATAGTAACAAAGTTCTGGTTTTTTATTTTTATTTTTTTAATTTTGAAAATAATATATGTAAAGTTTTAGTAAGGGCTCTTATTTCATATCTACATTTAAACATTGGAAAAAATATTTGAACTTTCAAATTCTCAAAAGTAATAAAAATAAATTTATATGTTTACCATAGTATAACATTTTTAAAAATTGTGAAGGATAGAAGGTGTGGTAAGAAATAATGTTGGATCCAAAAGGGAAACAAGAATTGAGCTATGAATGGGGTCTAGGGACAACCACAAACAACTCGGTAGAGGTGTACACTCTCATTTAGGGTCTACTATCTGCGAATGCAACTAGCATTAAGATTCTGATATTTATTGGGACTCATCCATAACCATTGATCAAATGAACAATAAGCAAACCCTATTTGATAGTTAGTTGACTCATCACATAGCTAGAATAAAAAAATATATATGTTCTTCAATTGGAGTATATGAAGTTTTTCCATGTTCAGAGGGATATAAATCAGTAAGTGGACACCCTTTCCAAGCCTTTAAATTGAATGAAATGACTTTTTTTTTTAAAGAAGGGGATTTTTTTTTCCAAACCATCCTCTAGATTCATGATTGATGTCAATATATGCAAGTTACCACATTCCAAGCATTCTAACACACATATTTCAATTCAACAAAGAAATATTATGCTATTTAGCAAAAGGTAGAATGTAACTAACATCACCCTTATGACATCCTCGCACATGCCACCCTTAAAGCATTGCCGACAATTTGAAGTTTTGGGAATATTATTGCAGGAGGAATATGAGATTTTGTCTCATGGGGTAGGTGATAAAGCAGTGACTGATGAGGAATTTTGGTGGTTGTCATCATTGGTTATGCTAGACATTTGATTAAGTCTTCACATCAAAGATTTGTTGGTGCACTCTTCTATTAGACAAGTTATTTCAAACTAGATAATTGTGGTTCTAATACTAGTTTTGTGTTTTTCATTGGCTTTAGTATGGAGCTTTGTGTCTGATATCCTAGGTCACAATGCTAGCAACTAAGGGTTTGGGTATCTCATCCTATTAATTTCATTTAGTCTTCTTCAAAAGGTTGCTTTGAAGTCTAAATTATAAGTTCAAAGGAGCTTTGTGGAAAATTATGTATTTCCTCATAGAGGTCCTTAGGTTAGTAGTCAAAGACTACTTTGGGCCTATCTAGTCTTGGGATTTGAAAGGTTTATTTCATCCTTTTATGTTTTTTTTCTCCATGCCTCCTTTTATGTGTTTGTTGTGAAACTTTGTTTAGGAAATTATGGGAGTTTTGGAAAATGGATAACAAGTAAACTCAAGAAATGCATGGATTTTTGTGTAGGCACTGTTACCACTCAAACCAGCACGGGACCTAAATGGGACTCCTAAGAGGGAAACTGATAGTTTAAGGGAAATGATGGAGGCTTAGCCCATAGTCACCACAGCTAAGACTCCCTACTCTTTACTAACTTTGACCGATGGGAGGACACCCAGTATTTGGGAAGTCACTTATAAAGGATGAGTCAACAAATAAATGTGAAGTGACCTTCAAAGACCCTTTCCCTATAATAGGATTAGGAATGGAGATTGCTTGCCCTTTAAGCAAGGTACAAGATTTTCTAGGAAACGAAGGTGAGGATTTGAGGGTTAGGTCAAAGGAATATGACTTGAAAGGGAGTTTTCAAGTCCCCAAAATCCTTAGAGAACTTGGATTCCCAAGTTGTCCTTCATGAATTATTTTTTATAAGGAATGGGACCACAAGAGGACCCAGCCTAGGTTAAGGGGAGGGAGTTTAGCAACCAATGACAATCTTAACCTAAACAAGGCAATGGAAAGTATCCAAACAAGAAATTTCAGTTAAAGATGTCAAATTGATCCTATGAGGTGCTAGCCTTGGGAACACCACGGCAAAGTTTGATCTCATACGTAGGGCTTGGGATATCTCACAATATCGTCGTTGAAATTTCTTCAAATTCAAAGGACATCTTGAGAACACACCAACGTAGTAGGGGCTATGAGATCGAAAATTTTCTAGGGCTACTTTGTCGGGAAATTGATGCCCTAAGTGGCACGGCGTGGCTAGTCCTATAAGACAGAGGAAAAGGTGAAGAAGTATGGTTTAAAGTGACAACATTTTGATGGATCAATGCCTAATTCCTCTTGGGGATATGGTTTCAAGGACAAATATGAAGATGGACTTTGTTTCTTCTTCAAGGAGGCTCTCAAAGTCGACTCCGTCAATGTTAAGGGCTAGAGAAGAAAAGTGTCCTTAAAAGCATTTATACTTCATTGCAAATGGAAGATGATTATTGAGATAACTTGATCTATAGGACAATTCTTTCATTAAACATGGCCCATACATGGAGATAAACTAAATAGAAACATAATTCCACATTGATGTCATAAATGCATGCAACAATTAGCCCTAAAATAGAGAAAATCTCATAATCAATGTATGCAACAAAATGAAAGAAAATAGCATTAAAATTGCACTTGCATGTAAGGGAATATATACAACCATCAACACATTTGCAATATAAGAAGCTCCAAGATAGGAAGAACCCAATCTATACATCAGAATTCATTCATTATCCAAGAATATCCACCAAGGAAAAAGTGTGAAGTTCTCTAAAGAGAGAATGATCCAAATCAAGTGACGATGCAAATGAATCCATTCAAATTATATTTATACACTCATTAGGAGTTTGAATTACCTAATGGGCCTACATCAGCCCCTAAAAATAAAATAATGTGCAAATTAACTAACTTTTGGTGACAAGCCCACTAAACTAGCTTACAAATAAAATAATAGGCCTCTTAAGAGGTCAAATAATAATCTATGCATGTTGTAGGGTCCTCCAAGAGGCATGATGGGGTCCATAAGTGCCATAATGAATAATAGGATCCTTAAAAGTGATGGACATGGGGATGGCCCTTTTTTCTCCAAATAATAAACATGTGATGCTCCTGGTAGGTGTGGGGGCACACCAATGACCTCATGGGTCTCCATATGAGTCGAAGATGCATGTATACCATCTGTAAAGGCTCAGATGATGGAACGAATGTTGCCATGTCATTGTACAATTCTTGGGACACCTTCTAAGTGTGTGGTGCACCTGTGGGGCCAGCTGAGCATAATTTACCAAATGCATCTTCCTTGTCCAAAAGGTGGATCTATAGCAATCTATGAACATCTTGAGGATCCATGGAGTGTTGTCTACTGCTATGGAGGTCCATGGCTCTCTACACACACCCTACATGTGCCAATGTATCCCTCTGGAGGGTTAGGACCCCATATAGGGAGACCAAACCCAAATCGACAACTTCTGCAATCTTGCATAAGATCCAATGCGTCCCTTAGCCTTCCAATGCAACAAGTCATTAAAGTAATTGGGTAAAAAATCTTACAAACCATGGACAACAAGTGGACACTTCATAATGGCATGCCCTTCCATAGTGGGCTTTTGCATGTGTTGATGTCTCCAAGCTCCAAAGGTGGTTAGCCAAGTACCTCATTAGGTGGTTTCTACCTTTAAAGGGGATAGTATGTCCAAGTTACATCTCTCGAATGGTGGTGCCATGTGATAAAGAGGTTAAATGGAATAGGGAATGAGAGGGGCAACCCTGGGTCACATATCGGGGCATAAGGGTAGCTAGAAAAAGAGAAGCTTGCAACTGGTTATATAATGTGTAGGAGGGAGAAATCGTGGTACATGAGGTGCCCCAACCTTGATTTTCCCACTCTTATTTATATTCCTTTTTCCTTTTATGATTTTTCTTTGATTAACTGCTTGGGGCTCAAAGGACAAGAGCGTGATGTGTAAGATATAACAATGATTACCCCCTTTTTGGTAGGGTGGTTCATTGCCCTCCAAGGGTTGGGACAATCATGGGTTCATGAATGATAAAGGAGGATCATCTAGGGTCTATGGAACTAGGGTAATGGCCATGGGTATGGGGTAGAACTCGTGTATTTTCTTTTTCCCACGTGCTAATTATGTTTGTCTCGACCATATTTTTCATCTTGTGGTACATTTTCTTATTGAATGTGGCCATTTATGCTTTTATTTTTCCTTTTAGCTACTTCAACCTACAAGGCATCATTCCAAACCTGACCCAAGGTGGGGGAAAGGGAATGGGGAGGCTAACCCTATGTGTACCCAGAGAGGCAATATGGACCCAGGTGGGAGAGATGATGAGTGGGGGTATATTGAATGGAAGGGGAGTAGTATATGTGGATAATGGAGTGGGACCTTGCAACCAAAGTTGAGGTTTCCCAAGTAGTATCACCCTGAAACCAAATGGTCGGTAAAGGATATCCCACGGGAGTAAAATCCAAGGGTAGCATCCATAAGAGGTCAAGGGGACAGAAGCACAAACTAAGCTCACTCTTTTTGCTGAATCCCCCCATTAAGCCATTCCCATAAGTGTCCATGATAAGTAAAATCAATAACTCAATTACCAAATGACAAGACATACCTTTGGGTTCGAGAGGCCCACCTTCGGACATATGATCAATACAGATGGGTGAGGAGTCACATGGTTGGCTCAGGTGGTAGAGAAATGGCACAATGAACTAGTTTAGGGTTGCAAGGGGTTGTTGGTTGTCGAGGCACACCAATGACCTCATGGGTATCCATACGAGTCGAAGATGCATGTAGACCATCTGTAAGGGCTCAAATTATGGAATGAATGTTGATGTGTCATCGTACAAGTCCTGGGACACCTGCCAAGTGTGTTGTGCACTGGTGGGGCCAGTTGGGCATAATTTACCAAATGCATCTTCCTCGTCCAAAAGGTGGATCTATAGCAATCTCTCAAAATCTTTGAGGATCCATGGAGTGTTATATACTGTTGTGGAGACCCATGGCTCTCTACACACACCCTATATGTGCCAATGTAGCCCTTTGGAGGTTTAGGACCCCGTATAGAGAGACCAAACCCAAATGGACACCATCTACAATCATGCATAAGATCCAATGCGTCCCCTAGCCTTCCAATACAACAAGTAATTAAAGTAATTGAGTAAAAGAGCTTACAAACAATGGACAACAAGTGGACGCTTCATAATGGAATGCCCTTCCATAGTGAGCTTTGGCATGTGCTAATGTCTCCAAGCTCCAAAGGGGGTTAACCAAGTACCTCATTAGGTGGTTTCTACCTTTAGAGGGGATGGTATGTCCAAGTTACATCCCTAAAATGGTGGTGGCATGTGATAAAGAGGTGAAATGGTATATGGAATGAGAGGAGCAACCCTGGATCACATATCAGGGCACATGGGTAGCTATAAAAAGGGAATACCACACATGGGTATATGATGTGTAAGAGGGAGAAATTGTGGTACATGAGGTGCCCTGACCTTGACTTTTCCAGAATTATTTATATTCCTTTTTCCTTTTATCATTTTTCTTTGATTAATTGCTCGGGGCTCAAAGGACAAGATCATGATGTGTAATATATAGCAGTGATTACCCCCTTTTTGGTAGGGCGGTTCATTGCCCTCCAAGGGTTAGGACAATCATGGGTTCCTGAATGATAATGAAGGCTCGTCTAGGGCCTATGGAACTAGGGTGATGGCCATGAGTGTGGGGTGGATCTCATGTATTAGCTTTTTCCCACATGCTAATTATGTTTGTCCCGAACATATTTTGCATCTTGTGGTACATTTTCCTATTGAATGTGGCCATTTATGCTTTTAATTTTCTTGTTAGCTGCTTCAACTTTTGGGGCATCGTTCCAAGCTTGACCCAAGGTGGGGGCAAGGGAATGGGGAGGCTAACCCTCTGTGGACCCAAAGAGGCCATGTGGACCCAAGTGGGAGAGATGATGAGTGAGGTTATAGCGAATGGAAGGGGAGTAGTATATGTGGATAAGGGAGTGAGACCATGCAACCAAAGTCGGGGTTTGTTAAGTAGTACCGCCTTAAAACCAAAGGTCATTAAAGGAGATCCCACGAGACTAAAATCCAAGGGTAACATCCAAAAGAGGTTAAGGGGACAGAAGCACAAACTAAGCCCACTCTTTTTGTTGAATCCCCCCATTAAGCCATGCCCAGAAGTGTCCATGATAAGTTAACCCAATAACTCAATTACCAAATGACAAGATATACCTTTGGTTCGAGAGGCCCACCTTCGGACATATGATCAATACAGATGGGTGAGGGACCACATGGCTGGCTCAGGTGGCAGAGAAATGGCACAATGAGCTAGTTGAGGGCTGCAAGGGGTTGTTGGATATCGACTTAGGATGATCATGGAGAAAAAATTTATCCCATGGATATCACCCACGAAGTGGTGGGTAACATCTGGCTCCAACTAGTATGTGATATCTCAAAGAAGTGGGCAAATATGCTTGACAGGAGGTCACGAGAACTCCAACAATCTCTTGGTCACTGTTGACCTATTATCTGCACATATCAACAACTAAACCCATGAGGCAACATGTTTTTCATGGTGCCTTATGATCACTTACGCTTAATGTTAGGACATAATATCAACAAGTAATAAAAATATTCAAATTTAATCTAAATGTAGCTAATCTACCACGAGAAACATCATGTGAGATTAATTCTTATGCAAAAAATTAGCATGCAATGCATCCTATCCTAACATGCATATGACGAAGCCAATATCAAATGTAATCAAATAATCAGTGCAACCAACATATCATCAAATCAATATAAATGTATCTGCCTATATGATTACCCATGGAGAAAATCCAAAAGCGAATGCGATCCCAAATTTCATGTGAGGTAAGAGAAAGAACATGATTCACTTTAGAGATGTGGGTCCTTACCTCTAAGTACACAATGGTGGAATGAATGATTTTCCTTAAGAAACCCTTATCACAATCATTGCTCATAATAATATGCTTTGTAGATACCACAAGTTCGTGATGAGAGGGGGACGAAAGGTGAGGGAAATAAGGAATGAAACAACTAGGTTTCTCAAGGTAATGGTCATATTAGAGATGGGAGGTCTTAGAGTGATCAAAACCTTGAGGGTGCATCCAAGGAGGTAAAGTATAGTCAATGAGGGGCTCTTCTTTGACATTATACTCATAAGTGGGAAAGAGCTTGTGGATACTTGAAATCACATGACAAGGGGTGAGGAAATCACTTATGGAAGAATTAAGATGGTGAACAAGAGAAAAGGGCAAAGAAGAAGGTGAAGTTTCAACGGGCCCCTTTTCCTGAAAATCTAGCTCTGGAGGTTCGAGTGATTTGAATATACTCCCAGAATCATAAGGAAGGTAGATATGAGAAAGAGCCATATCAATCCTATCATTGTTAGTATAAAAGATAGGGTCTTCCCAAAAAGGACAATAAATTATATCTAATTTATCCTTTTCATGCAAGGGAAAATAATAATTCTCCTTCCCAAGGGTATCGATGGATATGTCCTCATAAATAATGCCCGAGAGAAAAGGAACGCCAATATCAGTCTCATCGTCTTTGTTGGTATCATAAATGGGAGCACTATCAAATTGAGACTCAACAATTTTCCATTTCTCCTTTCGATGCAGAAATAATATTCAATGTTATCTTCCAAGGAGCTCATGGAATCACCTTCCTCAAGGTTCTCAAAAGGAGAGTTATCAAGAGTGACATCCTCGAGAAAGGTAAGGTCAACCTCAACTTTAATTTCCATAGCCTCGTGATCCTTAACACATGTGTTCTCAAAATCATCCCATTCATCATGTAGACCCAACAAGGACTCGTCTTCCTTCTTATCAACTAGATCTTCAAGGGTATCTTCATATTGGTTAGTTGACAAGTGGGAGGACTCTTCTTCCCTTTTCTCTTGAAGAACAATAGCTAAGGTAATTGTTATATGATTTTATTAATATGCCTCTAGGAGGAGAGCATTAGTGGGGCGATTCACATTTCATCTTATGAAGCTTTACCTCTTCTTCATGCAAATGAAAGAATACTTAAGTAGAATTACATTCCCTCTCCACGACCTACTATTCATCCATTTTTTCTTGCGTGATTTGGAGGCTTAGAGGATCCAACTTTTCATCATCCTCGGAAGAGACATTCCCTTTTTCATTGCCATTGTCTTCCACCTATATAACTGGCCTTTGCTCATCATCCTTGCTTACACTTGAGGTTTCTTCAATGTCGTCCAATTGATTACCCTTTGTGGGAATTTTTGGTTGACTATAACATTTATCATAGATTAGGTCAGTCAACATATTGAAAGCATATGTTAGCTGAGAAAAGTAAAAAAGGCGACTAGGATCCTCCTCATAGAAACCCCTCATTATGTTGATTTGCACCCACTTTGACCTATAAAACCCAAGCATGAGTTCCATATCCATACCTTCCAATATATTTTGATAAGATTTTGAATATCTCTCTGCATTCTTTTGTAATTCCTAAATCTCTTGATCAGTGAGTTTTGCAAATGCAGAACCAAGATTAATCTCTTTTTTACGATAGTCCGTTTTCTATGATTTTGCATACTAGGACTAAAATGGATTCGTCAGGGTGAAATGAAGTGCCTTGATAGATGTTTGTTTCACTCTATAAGCATTAAATTTGAAGTTCAATGAAGAACTAGGGTTTAATTCTTCCAATGGAGTTGCCAATAATGATATGTCAATATGTCGTATAGGGAACAAAGAACACATTTCACATCCCCGACAACAACGCCGTAAATGTTACCACTCAAACCAATAGGGGACCTAAATGGGACTGCTATGAGGGCAACGATGGAGGCTTAGCCCACTCTCACCACATCTAAGACTCCCTGCTCCTTACGAACTTTGACCGATGGGAGGAGACCCGATATTTGGGAGGTCACTTATAAAGGATGGGTCAACAAATAGATGTGAAGTGACCTTCAAAGACCCTTTCCCAATAATAGGATTAGGAATAGATCTTGCTTGCTCTTTAAGCAAGATACAAGATTTTATAGGAAACAGAGGTGAGGATTTGAGGGTTAGGTCAAAGGAATATGACTTGAAAGGGAGTTTCCAAATCCCCAAAATCCTTATATAACTTGGATTCCTGAGTTTTCCTTCATGAATTATCTTTGATAAGGAATGCGATCACACGGGCCCAAGTGGACCCAGGCTAGGTTAACAGGAGGGATTTTAGCAACTGATGATAATATTAACTTAAAAAAGGTAAGGGAAAGGATCAAAACAAAAAATTTCACTTAAAGATGTCAAATTGATCCTATGAGGTGCTAGCCTTGGGAACACCAGGGCAAAGGTTTATCTCATAGCTGGGGCTCGGGATATCTCACAATCCCACCGTCGAAATCTCTTCAAATTCGGATGAGACCTTGAGGACACACCAACGTAGTAGGGGCTAGGAGATCAAACTTTTTCTAGGGCTAATTTGTCAGGAAATTGATGCTATAGGTAGCCCAGCATGGCTAACCTAGAAGAGAGAGGAGAATTTGAAGAAATATGATTTAAAATGACTACCTTTGATGGATCAATGCATAATTCCTCTTGGGGGTATGGAGTCAAGGAGAACTACGAAGATGGACTTCGTTTATTGTTCAAGGAGGCTCTCAAAGTCGACTTCGTCCAATGTTAAGGGTTAGAGAAGAAAAGTGGCCTTAAAAGCATTTATAATTCATTGCAAATGGAAGATTATTATTGAGATAACTCGATATCTAGGACAATTCGTTCATCAAACATGGCCCATACATGGAGATAAGCTAAATAGAAACATAATTCCACATTGATGTCGTAAATGCATGCAATAATTATCCCTAAAATAGCAAAATCTCATAACAAATGTATGCAACAAAATGAAAGAAAATAGTGTTAAAATTGCACTTACATGTAAGAGAATATATCCAACCATCGACGCATTTGCAATATAAGAAGCTCCAAGAAAAGAAGAACCCAATCCATACATGAAAATTCGTCCATTATCCAAGAATATCCACCAAGGAAAAAGTGTGAAGTTCACTAAAGAGAGAACAATCCAAATCAATTGATGATATTATCCATCCAACTCCTATTTATACACTCATTAGGAGTTTGAATTACCTAATGGGCCTGCATTAGCCCCTAAAAATAAAATAATTTGCAATTTAACTAACTTTTGGTGACAAGCCCACCAAACTAGCTCACAAATAAAATAATAGGTCTCTCACACCACAAGGAAAAGACCCTCTAGCGGAGGTTATAAAGGAGGTTTTTAGTGTTATAAAATTGGCCAAAATTGTCAAAAAAATACTTGCTACAACATCTGTTTACAGTTACGAAGGTTTTGGTGGAGCTTTTAATGGAAATTCAACACAACTAAAAAAAATGGGCGGCCATAGGTTATTACGGATGTTTTTTTCATCAGTGCGCTACTAAGGTGTCAACGCACCAGTGCGTGTCATCTAGAAGGTGGCCCGGGGTGGTAGAAGGTGCATGCACCGGGCCATCAAGGTATAAAACTGCATCGGGCACAGTGTTGGTGATACAACACACGTGGTCGTTCTAATTGGTATTGGGATTTGTGCGATGCCCATAGGTCGTCTCAACGCACCGGTACGTAGACTTATAGAAACGCACTAGTGCGTAGTATCAAACAAACGCATCAATTATTCTAATTCATATTGGTATTTGTGCGGTGCCCATAGGTCGTACAAATGCACTGGTGTGTAGTCTCACATAAACGCATCGGTGCGCAGTATCGCACAAACGCGCCGAGATTTATAATTGGTATTTGGTATTTGTGCGGTGCCCATAGGTTGTACAAATGCACCGGTGCGTAGCCTCACATATACACACCGGTGTGCAGTATTGCACAAACGCACCGAGATTTATAATTGGAATTTGGTATTTGTGCGGTGCCTATAGGTCATAGAAATGCATCGGTGTGCTGTATCATACAAACGCACCAATGTACAGTGACTGACACGCACTAGTGTTCATTTTGTATTTTTTAGAAACATAGACCTGTGACAGTGCAATTATTGTGATTTTTAAAAATTCATTATTCATCAAAAGTTGACACATCTTATAATAATATTCATATTAATTAAATTTGTATCAATGCATTTGAATGTGATGTTTGGATAAATTTGTTATATCATATCATCAGATTTCACATCTCTTCATTATAATATTTACTCATCCATAAATTTAATTAATGGTGTTACATTTCACAACGACAATGGAGAATGCAATAAAATAAATTAAAACATATATATATATATATATATATATATATATATATATATATATATATATATATATATATATATATATATATATATATATATATATATATATATATATAAGACATTCTTTATCATACAAATTGGGACAATTATTGGTATCCCTTTGTCTTTCAATTGGGACACTATGTCCATTACATTAAACAAAATGTCTAATTTCACAGACAAATATTTCAAAAAATACAACGCCTTGCTTTTATATCCAAACATAGTGATCTTCATTCTTTGCTTGAACTGTTGTCACTGCTAGAGCTACTTCCATGACTTGGGTTATTTTCAGGAATGCTTTGTTCACAGTGTTGATTGTTTTATTCTTCTTCGCCTTCCATATACAAACATAAAAATAAACTGTAATGAGTGTATATACATTGGTGAGAATAATGAAAATTGCAATATTAAATAATATATATCAATGTAAATCGAAAAGAAATGTACCATGCCAACAATTGACTCATGAACTATACACATTTTTTCAAAACCATGTAGTATGCCATCTTTCAAGATTTCATGTTGGCCTTGATTCGATACTTTGTTTCCTGAGTGTTATACCCCATAAAAAATGTGTATATTTAATATAGAAGAATTTTTTGTTAAATAATTATGATAGGAGCTGCATAAAACAATATAATGAATTGCTCACAATGTTTGCTCACAAATTCCACAATTAATTTATGATATGCCAACATATACTGACAACTCATATTGAACCCAATGTCAATCAATTCTTCTAATGGTTCTTCTTTGTATGTTAGCACATGTTTGAAGACATTCAATGATGGTTGTTGTAAAACAATTTAAAATATACAAAAATGAAATCTAGTTAAGTTGTTATAAGGAAGTAACAATTACTCACAAAATTAGATATCAACCCTTTTCTTCCTTGTCGTCATGTTTTATGTGCTGAATGGGTTCCATTTTCTTTTCTTTTTTGCAAGAAAATACTTGAAAATTAATATTTAATGCTAAATTGTTTATTTATTGCACCTAATGATCGAAAAAATCAATGATTACATATTACATTTGAAACACGTTGTTGTTGAGATGGCTCCTCCTGCGATGAAATTTTGTCAATTTCTTTGACCATCTCCTTATACACCTTTTTGGACATTCCTACTGACATATTTCTGATATCAACTCGTTCATCTTTTGAGATTTTCATAATCTTCCTAAAATTGTAACATGACAATAAAATATTTAATTTTTATATTGGTGTATGAAAAGTAAATATAACAAAAGTGATATTTATAAATAATTCTAGACAAACATTTAAAGGAATATTACTTTTTCATTCATTCTTTTTTTTTTGGTATGTTTTTGCTATTAAAAGCCTGACATGTTTCACTGACCAATTCTCTAGAAACTCTTCCTGTAGTTTAGATAAATTTTGGTTCTTGGAATCATTGGATTGATTTTTGTATTGTAAGTGGAAAGAACGTCTATACATTTGTTCCACTAAATCCCTCAAACTTTCGTAAAAGTTTCCCCCCCTTTTGTTAACCTCAAGCACCACTCCAGATGAGCTAAGGAGCAATTCATTTTTATTTTCATGTTCTATTTTTTTTCTTCTCTTAGAACAACATTCCTTTTCCGAGTTGTTGATCCCTGTAGAAGATTAAATAGATGTGAATTAATAGATTGTTTGACACGTGTTATCTAATAATTTTAAGTATATTAAAAAAAAAAAAAAAAAAAAAAACAAAATCTCATATGGATCAATAGTATTTTTTCATTCACCTGATTCATCCTTTTGCAATTTTTCCATCAAGCTTCTACGTTCTTCTGGTCCTCGATCAGAAATAATCTTATCGAGCTTCGTCATTTTGTGGCTCTACATATACACAGTAAACAATACATATTAGTTAAACTTACATATAGTTCAAAAATAATGTTTTTTTTGTAAAGAATTTACAAAGAATTTGCCTTTTTTTGTTTTTCTTGATGTGTTATTAGTATTTTTGTTTTTTTCTTTTGATAGAAACGGTTAGTGTGATGTATTAATTTCCTGGCATGAATGCCTCAATTAAGATTACAAGATGCAAGGGCAATGCCCAGATTTTCTCTCCGGGCAGGAACAAGATGGCCCTTACACTTATAAGCCAACGATTTTTACAAGCAATAATAGGACCAATCTCCGAAGTCTTCCCAAATTTGTAAATACAAACAAACTGCTTCAATAATAGACAGTAAAACATAATAACCAGAAAATTAAGGAATGGGATCCCAGCCTTCGTCTCTATCTCTTAAGAGGACTCCGAGGGATAAGAGGACAACTTTGTTGGCTTCAGCATCAGCATCTTTGTTGTTTTCTCTCTTTACGTGGAAGAAATTCAAACTCTGAAAGGAATTCGACAGTAATCTAATTCTAGTCATCAATATTGATAATCTTAAATTTGAAGGTGAAGAACTGTCCACTGTGGATTTAATTATGGACTGGGAGTCTCCAAAAACATTTTATTCTTTGATACCAAGAAATTTGAGTTGCTTGAGACCTTGGAGAAGAGCCAGCGCTTCGGCTTGGATGCTGGTGTTGTGACCCACACCCTAGGCATATCTGAACTCAGTTCTACCTTTAACATTTTTTACAACTCCGCCTGCTCCTCAATTTCCTAGGTTTCCTTTTGCTGCCCCATCGAAGAAGAGGGCAGTTCTTGACTGCTTTGTGATAAACTCAGTGAATTATGTTTCGTTGACTCTAATTTGCCAGTCTTTTAGGGGAGTGGGAGGCCTTACTATGACACTAAAATGAAGATCGAAGATAGCACTCCATTCAGAATCTTGCTCACTTAGATCTGTCCCATCCAACTGATCTCCCAAGCTTTCTTTTAACTGACTTTTTATCTTAACCAAGACTATCTTGATATCATGCCTTTTGTCTCTGAAGATCCTCTGATTTCTTTCAAGCCATATTTTCCAACATATTATTTTAGGGAGAGCGATCCAAGCAGCCTTGATGTGTTTGTTTTTAGGAGTGTCTCCAGGGTACTTGAGCATCCATTTTGAGAACAGGTCAGAGATGTGAATGGGGAAAGCGAAATCAATACTCCATAGGCCTAAGAGCGCTTACCATATCTCTGCAGCAAACTTACAATTCAGCATCAGATGGGAGGCGCTTTCTTCATTTTCACCACACAGCATACATCTAGAAGGCTCATGATAACCTCTTTTCCGAAGCCTGTCGTTGGTCAAATTTTTCTTATGACAAAGGAGCCAGCAGAATATATCTATTTTTGGGATGGAAGTCTGTAACCAAATCCCCTTCCAGGGTTCCGGATTAGGAGGGACGTGAGGGTGAATTAACAGCTGCCTATAGCCCTGTGAGACAGTATAACGCCCTGGAGTCGATCCCCAGCCACGAGTGTCAGGTTTTCTGCTATTTATAGGGGCCTTGCCTTTTAAGTGGGCTAAGAAAATTGTGCATTCATTAGAAAAATTCTGTGGCACCTCAAACTTCACCCAACTCTGCCAAACGCCATCCTCCCATTGAGAAATTTCCCACAGAGTTACGAAGCCTGCTCTGGTCATCCAATCTCGCAGCACGTATAGTGATCGGTCATCTGCCAGGGGATCGCTGTCCATGATACGATCCTCCCAAATTCTGATGTGTTTACCATTACCAGGAATCCAGTGCGCATGTAGGTTAATTAAAGGAGTTGCTTTTGCGCAGAGTTTGTGGATCATCGAACCAGAATTGGATATGGGGTTGTCTAGACATCGCTTCCTTTGCCCTCTGAAGTATTTTTTCCACAGCGCTAGTTGTGCCCATCCCGGATTTGGGGCAATTATCCTCCATAACAGCTTTGCACCCATCGCCATATTTTGTGTACTTATACTCTTGAAATTCAGGCTGCCTTCCATTATGGGCATGGAGATTTTATCCCAGCTAATTAAAGGGATTTTCTTCTCATTTAATTTTCCACCTTTCCAGAAGAAGTTTCTAATGTGATACTCCATTTTCCTAAGTATGCCAATTGGAGCCAGCATAACAGCAAACTAATAAATGGGAAGATTGTTTAATACAACTTTTATGAGCACAGTCTTTCCTACCAAGTTAAGCCAATTGTATCCCTAGGATTGGATCTTTGATTTGAATTTTTCTAGCAGAGGTAGCCAGTCTCTGCTGAGGGCACATTTTTGAAAAATGGGAAGCCCCAGATAGTTGAAGGAAGACCAAGTAAAGGAGGCAGCGAAGCCAAAACAACAGGAGATGGCTTTGAGAGTGCTGGCTGTAGTGTTCCAACAGAAGATATGACATTTACCATTGTTGAGTTTGCTTCCTGAGACTTCACAAAAATCATCCACCACACCTTTAAATATTTTAGCCGAGAGCACAGTGGCTGCACCCAGCAAGAGGGAATCATCAACAAATAGCGCATGATTTAAATTTTTGACACCTCTTGCTATATTCAAGCCCATTATCTCTTGTTCTTGCTGCTTCTTATTTGAGAGGAAGCTGAGAACAGAAGCTTGGAGAACAAAGAGCAGGGGAGAAAGCGGGCACCCTTGCCTCAGTCCTCGAGAAGCTTTAAAGAAATCAGCAGCCCTCCGATTCACCAAAGGAGCTATCCAAGTCTCACTGATACAAGCCTGAATCCAGTTAATGAATTTGGAGCCAAAACCAAATTTGTGCAAAACATCCATCAGGAATCTATCAAAGGCATTTTCTAGATCTAATTTGACAACCATTCCTTTCTCTTTTTGGAACAGACTTGAATGGATCGCCTCTTGGACCAAAATAAAATTGTCAACAATCTGTCTTCCCTGTATAAAACCTCCCTGATTCTCCACAATGATGGCTGGAAGGATGGATTTCAATCTGTTTGCTATCACTTTTGTTATCAGCTTGTATCCTATATTGCAAAGGGAGATAGGTCGAAATTTGTTGAAGGTGTTGGCGCCTTTCTCCTTGGGGATGAGGGCAAGGAACTCCGAATTGGTGCTTCCCCCAATTTTCTGGCAGTCTTGTGATTTCTGAACCATTTTTCATAATTATTTTTCCACAATCTGCAACATGACTGAAGGAATCTAGCAGTAAAACCATCAGGGCCTGGGGCCTTATCTGGCTCCATTGCAAAGAGGGCATTTTTTATTTCAGTATTAGAGACTTCTGCTTCTAGATGCTGATTCTTTCTGGGGGAAATCAGAGAGGGCACCTCATCCACCAGATTTGGAACATACCCCAGACCCTCCTCTTCACTATACATATTTTTTAAGTGAAGGAAAGTAGCTCTTTTTATGCTTCTGATATCTCTATGCTTGATGGTCTCTTCCTTGATTTCTGAGATGGAGTTGAAACATTTCTGAGCTTGGGCTTGTTTGTGGAAGAAGGAGGAGTTCCTATCTCCCGCCTTAAGCCAAAGGCTACGTGATTTAATTCTCCAGTACTCTTCCTCTGCCAAGCTTGCCCTGTGCAGCTTTTGTTGTAAGTCAGCCTCCCTGTCTAGAACTTATTTTGTGATCTCTACATTTTCTGATTTCAGATGATGAATCTCAAGACTTTCTTGGATCTTTTTCCTTTCCACTGCAGGATTGGGGAGGGATTTTACCCAAATTTTTAGTGCAACTTTCACTCTCCTTAGTTTTTTCTCCCATACAAAGAAGGCAAAGCCCTTAACTGGTTGATTCCAGCTTTCCTTTACCATATTCATGAAAGTCGGTTCCTTGACCCATTGAGGGCTGAATTTAAAAGGGATAGGACCTTGGTCCATATGGGCCAGAAGCTCAAGTTTGATGGGCCTATGGTCGGAAACGCTGCATGGGAGAATATGCATTCTAGTCTCTAATCCAAGAAGTAGAAAAGAGCTTTGAACAAGAAATCTATCTAACCTTGCAGCAATATGTCCTGGACCGACTCTTTTATTGGACCAAGTGTACTTACCCGAAGAAGGCTTGATGTCGATCATATCCCAGTCCTGCAAAAGATCCTCCACCCATTCCTGTGCTGGATCCCTTACTATGCTTCCTCCTTGCTTTTCAGTCAACGATAAGATGAGGTTAAGGTCCCCTGCACTGATGATATTCTCCAGATTCTCAGAGTCTGCCAGATTTCTAATGGAATCCCAGCAGACCTTTTTCTCCCCTGCACTAACAGGATCATACACGTTTTTTTTTAACAGGAACGGATAGGTAGTTGTATTAATACTAGCCAAAAGACCTCAAGACTGGTTACAAAATGGAGAGCAGGTGTCCATGACCAGAACCAAAGCCTCTTTTTCTTTGTACTTCCAGGGATTGTTACATTCTATTTTTCGGACAGCCACCTCAATCTTCCCCTCTTTAAATATGCAGAAAAACTGCTTTAATAACAAACAGTAAAACATAATCAGTCAATTAAGGAACAGGATCCCAACTTTCGACTCCATCTATGACTATGACTCCGAGTGGGAGGGAGACCGCTTTATTAGCTTCAGCATCAGCTTCTTTATTATTGTCTCTCTTAACATGATAGAAATTCAGGCACTGGAAGGAGTTCGACAATACTCTTATTCTTCTAATCAATCTGGACAGTCTTAGATCAGAGGGGGAAGCACTGTCTACCATAGTTTTAATGATGGACTGGGAATCTCCCAAAACCGAAGCCACAAGAATACCAAGTGATTTGAGCTGTTTAAGGCCTTGGAGAAGCGCCAGGGCTTCGGCCTGGATGCTAGTGTTGAAACCAATTCCCCAGGCGTAACTAAGCACAGTGACCCCATCTGCATTTTTTACTACACCTCCAGCTCCGGATCTACCCGGATTTCTTTTCGCTGCACCATCAAAGGAAAGAATACACTGCGCCTGCTGTGAGCAAAATGACAAGAATTCAGATGCGTTGAGTCTGATTTGCCAGTCGTGAAGAGGAATGGACAGCCTGACAATTGCAGCGAATCGAAGCTCCAGATGATCGCACCATACAGCCTCGTGATCCCTCAAACCAGCCTCATTGAGGAACTCCCCCACGCATTCTTTTAATTGAGCTTTGATTTTGAGCCAGATGATCTTGGGATCACAGCGCTTATCACTGAAGATCCGCCGATTTCTTTCTAACCAGGTGTGCCAACTGATGATTTTAGGAAGGATGCACCAGGCTTTTTTGAGGTGCGTGTTCCGAGGGGGGCCTCCTGGAAAGGAGCGCAGCCAATTAGAGAATAAATCCTGGATGGTATGAGGGAGGACGAAGTCCAGACCCCAGGGGCCTAAAGCCTCAGCCCAAAGATCTGTCACAAACTTACATTGAAGCATCAAATGCGCAGCAGTTTCTGCACTTTCACCACACATCGAGCACCGGGATGGACCGTAGAAACCTCTTTTCATTAATCTGTCCTCCGTTAAAATCCTCTGGTGGCATAGGAGCCAACAAAAAAAATCTATTTTAGGCAGCGAAGGTTGCATCCAAATTCCTTTCCAAGGAGTCGGATATGGAGGGACATGGGGGATTGCAGTGAGCTGCTTGTAGCCCTGAGAGACAGAGTATTGCCCTGGGGACGGACCCCAGCCACGAACATCCACTTTTCTGCAGTGCAAGGGGGCCTTACCATTTAAGAAGTCTAGGAAAGAGGCAAGATCACTATACAGGTTCTGAGGCACCACGAAGCTGATCCAGCTGTGCCAATCTCCTTTGTCCCAGATTGAAATATCCCACAGAGTGAAATGACCAGCTCTATGCATCCAATCTTTCAATAAGTGCAGAGATCGGTCATCCTCCAGAGGCTCACATCCCATAATCCTATCCTCCTAGATTCGAATTTGCTTGCCATTACTCGGTATCCAGTGAGCAGATTGACTGATTAGGGAGGAGGCTTTTGCACAAAGCTTTTGAATTAGCGAGCTGGGCTTGACTACGGGCTAGTCCAAGCACCTTTTCCTCTTTCCACGAAAATATTTCTTCCACAATGCACGCTGCGCCCACCCCGGATTGGGTGCGATGATCCTCCAGATCAACTTTGCTCCCAAAGCAATATTCTGAAGGCTGAGATTCTTGAAGTTCAGGCCTCCTTCCAGTCTGGGCATGGAGATTTTGGCCCAGCTTATCAAAGGTATTTTCTTAGCATTGTCTTTCCCACCTTTCCAAAAGAATTTTCTTGTAAAATCCTCCATTTTCTTTATGATTCCAGCTGGGGCCAGCAACACTGCAAATTGAAATATGGGGAGGCTGTTTAGAACAACATTTATAAGCACCGACTTCCCAGCCAGGTTTAGCCAAATGAGACCCCAGGAAAGGATCTTAACTTTAAACTTATCCAGCAGGGGTAACCAATCTCTGTTAGCAGCATTTTTATGGAAAACTGGGAGACCCAAATACTTGAAGGACGACCAGGAGGAGGAGGCAGCGAAGCCAAAGCAGCTGGAAATGGCTTGAAGAGTGGATGCAGGGGTGTGCCAGCAATAGATTTGGCATTTACCTTTGTTGAGACTTCTTCCAGATTCGTGGCAATAATCATCAATCACATCCTTGAATCCTTTAGCTGAAGGCACTGAGGCAGCACCCAGCAAAAGGGAATCATCCGCGAACAGAGCATGGTTTATGTTCTTAACTCCTCTAGCTATGCTCAGGCCCATGAGGTCTTGATCCTGTAATTTTTTGTTCAAAAGGAAGCTGAGGACAGAAGATTGAAGAACAAAGAGCAGAGGGGATAAAGGACACCCTTGTCTCAACCCACGAGAAGCTTTGAAAAAGTCAGTGGCCCTGCCATTCACTAGAGGGGCAATCCAAGGCTCGCTGATACAGGCCTTGATCCAATTAATGAATTTAGTTCCAAACCCAAATTTTTCCAGAACATTCAGCAGAAATCTGTGTCTCACTCTGTCGAAGGCGCTCTCCAGATCTAGCTTGACAGCCATACCTTTCTCTTTGCGGACCACACTAGAGTGGATCGCCTCTTGGACCAAGATGAAGTTATCCACGAGCTGTCTTCCCTGAATAAAGCCTCCTTGATTCTCAGGGATGATACCAGGAAGGATGGTTTTAAGTCTGTTGGCAATAACTTTCATGATCAGCTTATATCCGATGTTGCATAGAGAAATGGGTCGAAATATGCTGAAGGAGTTTGCGCCTTTCTCCTTGGTAATAAGAGCCAAAAAGGCTAAATTTGTGCTACCCCCAATTTTCTGGCACCCTTGGGATTTCCGAATCATTCTACATAGATCCTTCTCCACAATTGACCAACAGAATTGCAAGAAACTGGCGGTAAACCCATCGGGCCCCGGGGCCTTATCCGGGTCCATAGCAAAGAGAGCTCTCTTTATTTCATTATTGGTAATCTCAGCTTCCAAGAAATGATTATGACTGTCGGATATCAGTGAGGGAACCTCGTTCACAAGAACAGAGTCCTGTTCCAAGACCTCCACTTCTTTGTATAGATTCTTGAAATGAGTGTAGGCCGCGGTTTTGATACTATGGATGTCTCGATGCGTAATGGTCTCAACAGTTATTTCAGAGATGGAGTTGCGGCAGATTCGGGCCTGAGCTTGCTTATGAAAGAATGAAGTATTCCTATCTCCCGCCTTGAGCCAGAGACTGCGGGATTTCAATCTCCAGTAATCTTCCTCTGCCAAGCTAGCCTTAAGAAACGATTGTTGGAGTGAGGCCTCTTCATCGAGCCTAACTTTAGTGATCTCAACAGTCTCTGATTCCAGTTGATGCTTCTCCAACCGTTCCTGAATCGCTTTCCTTTCCACAGCCGGATTGGGTAAGGATCTAGCCCAGGCTTTTAACGTGGTTTTGACTCTCCTTAGCTTCTCCTCCCAAACAAAAAAGGGAGAGCCATTGACTGGGGTCTTCCAGCACTCTTTAATCAGAGGCAAGAAAGATTGCTCCTTGAGCCATTGAGAACTGAATTTAAAGGGAATGGGTCCATGATTCAAGGGCGCCACCATCTCAAGTTTGATAGGGCGATGATCAGAAATACTACAAGGAATGATATGCATTCTAGTCTCACACCCATGAAGTAGAAAAGAACTATGGACAAGGAATCTGTCTAACCTTGCAGCGATGTGACCCGGGCCGATTCTTTTGTTTGTCCAAGTGTACTTCCCGGACAGAGGCTTAACATCAATCAGATCCCAATAGTAAATCAGCTCTTCAACCCATTCTCGCGCAGGATCTCGAACAATACTTCCACCACGTTTATCTAACGAGGATAAAGTAAGATTGAGATCGCCTGCAATTATGATATTCTCCAGCACTTCGGACTCAGACAGACTTCTAATAGTATCCCAGCAGATTTTTTTCTCCCCTACGCTGACAGGAGCATACACGTTAAGGAGGGAAAGAGTCAGTTCGGATTCTATGTGGCGGAGCTTTGTGAACGTCCAGTGCATGCTGTTAGCTTCCTTGATCCTTGTGAATTTAGAGGCATCCCAGATTGTGCCCAGGCCGCCTGAAGCACCACGGGCTGAGACAGCTTGACCTACGCTATTCTTCCACAGTTTTTTTCCAATCTGGAGAAAGGAAGTATCCTCCATTTTAGTCTCCTGGATAAGGAGTAGATCTGGAGATTCAGTTCGTTTCAAACTTCTTAAGGCTTCTTCTTTTGTTCTGCTTCCCAACCCCCTACAATTCCAGGAGATAATCTTCATCACTCACTTTTTGTGTGTTGAGCTCCTCTAGAGCTCTGAGGCTGGTTTCTGTTCTTCTTCGGAGTGTTAGCCAGGAGTTTCTCGAGGGTAGGCTGACTTCCCTGAAGTTTATCCTTGTATGTCTCTTGCTCTCTTTTTTCCCGAGCATTTTTCCGGCCTCTTAACGATCTTCTGGCTGAAGTTTGAGAGATCTCTATTTCGCCTTCTTCTTCTGAGTCATCAGAATCTTGCCCTTCCTCTGTTTCTTCTATGAGGACTTCTTTTGATCCATCTTCAATGCTATCACCATGCTTTGATTTCGAGGGGGGCTCTATGGGTATCGAATCTTCCTTCTGCTTCTCCGGTTCTTGGGAGCCTTCTATGACAGAGTTTAACTGTACAAATCTGTTACCTTGTTCTTCCATGATTGGAGTCTGGATTCTAGGGGCGGCCTGAGAGCCCTTGCCATTAGGAATTTCAGTACGAGGGCCTCTATGAGCAGTTTTAGTTCTTTTGACTTGAGTCCATCCTTCATCCTTACCTTTCTCCGCTTCACGATTTTTTGGGCAGCTTCGGGCAAAGTGGCCATAAACATGGCATTTCCGACACTTGAATGGTAGTTGCTCATAATCCAGCTTTTGCAGATGAGTCCAGCTTCCAACCCTGATCTTCACAGCCTCAGGCAAACCTATCTCCAAATCGACTTCAACACAGATTCTCGCACAATCGTATTGATCTTTGTTACTTGCTCGATCAATGTACTTGCCTAAGGTGTTTCCAATGTGTTTTAACGATTCCCCATTCCAGCAATGCACAGGCAAGTTGGGAAGCCTAACCCACACGGGGACGGCCGTGGGCACGTCAACTGCAGGATCAAAATCGGGCATCCATTTGTTCAGGTACAGCCCCTGAGGACCCATGAAGTAGGGGTCGTTCCGGAATATTAGATCCTTGTCATCTTTGTCCGAGAATTCAAATAGAAAGAAGCCCTTTCCAAGGAAGTACGAGGTGACTCTGTCTTTGATCAGAGATGCCCAATTTCGAGTGACCCAACTTTCCGTCGTCTTGGGGGAGGGCCAGAGGCCAGTAAACTGACCAACCAAGGCCCTTTCCGCCAAGGAGAGAGCAACCTTGATCGGGCCTTCGGGGGGGAGAGATATCTCAGGAATACCCTCCACACTTTTCACAAACTTTGCCGTCTCAGAGACTTTCTTCTTCGGCAGGGATTCCAATAGTTTGAGAAAAGCAGCAGCTTCAGAGGAGGGGGGCGGAGGAGGCGGATCCATAGTGACAGAAGCCCGCAAGCCAACCCTCACCACATCAGACCATCGCCGAAAGTAGCACACCTCCACGAAGTCACGAGCAAGAACAGGACGCCCACCAAAATGCAGAGAGCGCAGAGAGCCGCGCCACCAAAGCGCAAAGGGCCACGCCAAGGAGCTCCGGGACGCACCAGGAGAAGACCGCAACCCACAAAGGGAGGCCAGCCAAGGGAGGCCGAGCCAAAGGCTGCAGATGCAGAGGCCGAGCGGCGGCCTAGGTCAGAAGGCGCGTAATTGATTCCCAACAGGATCATACACGTTAAAGAGTCAGAGAATCTCTTTTGTGTCAACGTGTTGTAGTTTTGTAAGCAACCAATGGGTATTGAAGGCCTCTTTAATCCTTGAATATTTGTTGCCATTCCAAAGAGTGCCTAGGCCTCCTAAGGCACCTCGAGCAGAGACTGCTTGCCCTTCACTTTTATTCCACTATTTCTTGTTAATATGGAGGAAGTATTTGTCCTCCATTTTGGTCTCCTAAATGAGGAGAATATCGGGAGATTCTGTTCTTATAAGGCTTCTTATGACTTCTTTTATTCTGCTCCCCATACCCCTACAGTTCCAGGGGACGATCTTCATCACTTGCTTTTTGGATGGTGAGCTCCCTTAGAGCTCTGAGACTGATTTCTGGTCATCTTCGGAGTTTTTGCCAAGAGTTTCTCAAGGGTTGGTTGGCTTCCCTGGAGTTTGTCTTTGTAGGTTTCCTGCTCTCTTTTTTCATGGGCAGACTTTCGGCCTCTCATTGATCTTTTAGCCGAGGTTTGCGAGTCCCCTATTTCACTATTTCTTGTTAATATGGAGGAAGTATTTGTCCTCCATTTTGGTCTCCTAAATGAGGAGAATATCGGGAGATTCTATTCTTATAAGGCTTCTTATGACTTCTTTTATTCTGCTCCCCATACCCCTACAGTTCCAGGGGACGATCTTCATCACTTGCTTTTTGGATGGTGAGCTCCCTTAGAGCTCTGAGACTGATTTCTGGTCATCTTCGGAGTTTTTGCCAAGAGTTTCTCAAGGGTTGGTTGGCTTCCCTGGAGTTTGTCTTTGTAGGTTTCCTGCTCTCTTTTTTCACGAGCAGACTTTCGGCCTCTCATTGATCTTCTAGTCGAGGTTTGCGAGTCCCCTATTTCACCTTCTTCTTCTCAGTCCTCTGAGCCTTGCACTTCCTCAGTCTCTTCTATGTGTTTCTCTTTCGATCTGTCTGCATTGCTTTCTTCTTGCTTTGATCCCGAGGGGGTCTCTTTATGGGGAGAGTCTTCCTTCTGCTTCTCGAGTTCTTGAGTGTCTTCAACTGCTGAGCTTAGTTGCGCAAACTTGTTTCCTTGATCTTTCAAGGAAGAGTTTTGAATAACAATGGTCGACTGAGGGCCTTTGCCATTTGAGTTTCCAGATTTAGGGGCTTTATGGCCGGTTTTGGTCCTTTTGACCTGATTCCATCCTTCCTCCTTGCCTTTCTCCACTTCACTATTCTTTGGCCAACCTCTAGCAAAATGCCCATAGACATGGCATTTCCGGCATTTGAAAGGGAGCTGCTCATAGTCGAGCTTTTGAACGTGTGTCCGACTGCCGACCCTGATTTTTATTGCCTCAGGTAGACCAACCTCTAGATCAACCTCTACACATAATCTAGCACAGTCATATTGGTCTTTGCTGTTTGCTCGATCAATAAATTTGCCCAGGGTGTTCCCGATATGCTTTAGCGAATCCCAGTTCCAACAATGCACTGGGAGGTTGGGCAACCTTACCCACACAGGAACGGCTAATGGGACGTCAACTGCTGGGTCGAAGTCGGGCGTCCACTTGTTGAGATACAGCCCTTGAGGGCCCATGAAATAAGGACCATTATGGAAAATCAGGTCTTTATCCTCCTTATCAGTGAATTCAAACAGAAAAAATCCCCTCCCTAGGAAGTACGAAGTAACGCTTTTTTTGATCAGCAGCGCCCAGTTCCTTGCAACCCAGCTCTCCGTGGATTTAGGGGAGGGCCAAAGACCTGTGAACTGACCCACCAAAGCACGTTTTGCTAAGGAGAGGGCAACCTGGATTGGTCCCTCAGGAGGAAGAGAAATCTTAGGGATATCCTCCAGTCTTTTAACGAACTTAGCTGCCTCGGGAGCTTTCTTCTTTGGCAAAGAGGCCAGAAGCTTGAGGAAGGCTTCTGCATCGGATGGAGGAGGCAGGGGGGGGGAACCTGGGCTGTGCCTAGTACCTCCATTGCTGCGAAGGAGCCCTAGCTCGAGCAATGCCGCAGGAACGCACGCAGCCAGCCAGCCTAATTTTTCCCACCCGCACCGATGCTAGGGGTTTTTTTAACATTATTATTATTATTTTTGTTACTTGATCTCTTGTCAGCCATTTATTTATCAATATGAAACCTGTACCATATAATTCATTAATATATTTTATAAATAAATTGTCAACTTTTCAGGTTTTTTTTTTTTTTTTTTTTTTTTTTTTTTGAGAAACCTGAACGCCATTCATGGTCTACGCATCGACATCGATGTGTGGGGGTCTTATAAACGCACTGCCAACACAGTATAATAGATCGTACGGTGTTCTATGTCAACAAGGAGCACCAGTGCATTACATGTTAACCACTGCACCGATTAACACAGACAAAATAATAAAAATCTTACAGTGTTAGTTTTTGTAACATAAACGCACCGCACAAACAAGGGACCACCATACGGTTCTCTCTGTCAACTAGAAGACCAGGTGCGGTGCGTTATATATATATATATATATATATATATATATAGCGAAACATCACGTGCGCGGTGTGCCATAATGAAATAATGCACTAGTGCCCCATTTTACATATGACACATTAATTTAAAAAAAATAAAAAAATAATATATATATATATATATATATATATATATATATATATATATATATATATGTTTTTAAATTTTTTTATCACATAGTACTTTCACGATGCACTAGGATAATCCATCGCGCCGGTGCGCTAGATTACGCCAGGTGCACCGATTAAAAATATATATATAATAATAATAATAATAAAATTTCATTTTTTTCAAAATTCACGCAAGAGTCGAGATGGATTGAGATCCGACTATGCAAGTCGTCCCATGGGTTGGATGTCATAGGCATATATATAGCAATACAAACCCTATAAATCTAAAATGAAAATCCCTAATTCTGAAATCACATAAACAAGGAGAAGAAAGGGTATAAAAAAAATAAAATAATGAAGGGTTTAGGGTAAAATGGATTATTATTTATTTATTTTATCTTTTGAAAATGAAAAACAAATTAAATTTTTCTTCTTACTGCGTAAAAAAAACTGCAGAAACAATAAAAAGCCCAATTAAATTTAATCACGAGATCGTATGAAATTCTATGCTACAACATTTGAATCACCAGGGGTTTGGAATTCTGATTGTCTGAATACTTTTGTTCGAACGTATTTCACTGCTCCACAGTGCTCTCGTGCTCTCTTGTTCCAGGTATGTCTCTTGCAAATCTCTGGTTGAATTTTTTTGCAAAAATAGTGAAATAATGAAAAGTGTTTAGTATTTAAATAATTATTTTATGAAATTAGATTTTCAAAAATATTTTGTCGCCCATTTTTCAAAATTTATTTATTTATTTATTCATTTTTTTCACTTTAAGAAAATAGAGTTACGTTTTTTTTTATTTGCAATTATTCATCACCGGTGTGTCACTTAATAGCACCGCACTAGTGCGTATGTTGATAACACGACACAGGTGCGTGATAACTAAAACACACCGGTGCAGTTATCTTTACATTAGCACTGATTACAAGAAATCCATTTTTAAGGCACGGAAATAACTTTTAGGTGTGTACACCAAAATTTATTGTTGATTTTGCTCAAATGTAGGGAGAAAATATCATAATTATATCGAATGGACAATTCTTCAAAATCCAACTCGTTCCATAATATTTCTCAAAGTCCATCGCAGAGTTCTCCCTATCCATCTCGAAATGTAGAATTTACTTCAAATTTTATTTATATTTTCATTATCTAATTGAATTTATGTTTTTTATCCATGTCAATCATGCAGAGATTAATTAAATGTATAATGTATACAAATTTGCAGGTTCATGCAAATTCAGAATCGAGTTCAGATGCACAAAATATTCAAATAGCTCCAAAACGTCGAAAGCTCTTATCATGAGTAGCATACTGCAAGGCACATTTGGTAGATGAAAATGGACAGCCGCTTTGTCCTGCCAATTGTAACAATATTGCATCTTCTAGCCACAATCCTGGGACAATGATGGTAATAATTATAATTAATTGGTATATTGATTAATGTAATTATTTCAACATCAAACCAATCTATCATACAATACTGTCAATGTGCTTACTAATTGATATCATATATTTTGTACTAATCATGTTCAAATATTTTTTTTTTAATTATTAGGGTTCTAGTGATGATGAGTGACTTATCTACCATCTTCTGTTGCACCCCACGACAATGTCAAATCGAAAGAAAACTGAATTAAGAGAAAAAATCAGAGAGGAACAATACCAAGAATGGTTGAATCAACCACCAATTCAATTCCCGCTACATCTAGATTCACCAATTAGGAATGACTACAACAATAGTAGTTCTTCCCAAGATAGAAATGGAGGCAATCAAATAGAGTTTCGTATGGATGATTACTGAAGGGATAAAACTGCCATGGAGACAATGTTGTTAGATGCATTCCAAAATGATAATCAGCTAGGGGATGATGCTCATATCGCTGACACCTTTTCCGAAAACCTTAAATTTGCTTCCACCACCCCTCTCTTTGGACTTGGCGGTCAGTCAAAGTCTACCCAGTTGGGGACAACGATGTTACTGTACAACTTGAAAGAAAAGTTTAGCTTGTCGAATGCATGTTTCTCGGAAATTTTGAGGTAAGTTACCATAAAGTCCTCCCTTATATAAATTTGAGAAATATAATCAATACACAATGAACATTACAAATTGTAAATTTTACGAACGTTAATAATTATATCAGCATTAATGTACATTTATTTTTCCATGATCGCCAACTACATGTTATTCAAAGATAAGGTTCTTCTGAGTGATAATGTCTTGCCCGGTAGCTGCAAAGAGGCAAAGAAATTGTTGAAAATGTTGGGTGTTGAGTACATATCATATCATGCATGTCATGTCCAAACGATTGTATTCTATATAGAGGTGAAAATGCAGATAAAGAGATATGTCTGAAATGTGGGCATGACAAGTATGATAAATAAAAGAAAAAGGGTAAATCATGTACTAGTCCTCCTTTTAATATATTGGGGCACATGCCTATAATCCCAAGGATTCAAAGGCTCTTTCGTTGCAAAGAATTAGCTATGTTGCAGAGATGGCATGCCTCACACAGAAGTGAGTTGGGAGTTATGTGAATCCTAACTGATTCAATAGCCATGAAGCATATAGAGGATACATGGCTCGGAAAATTCAACGATGAAGTACGAAGTCTACGACTCAGCATAGCCATGGATGACATCAACCCATATTCCCTCCAGAACACCAACTACTCTATTTGGCCTGTAGTAGTGATCAATAACAATATCCCCCCATGGTTGTCTATGAAGAATGAACATCTTATGTTGGCTCTCATAGTCCTTGGTAGAAGACAAGTGAAGAATATGGATGTCTACTTACAACGACTAGTAGATGAATTGAAGGAATTATGGGATGGGATAAATATATACGATGTATCAAGACCCATCGCAGTAGAGAGGAGTTTTACATTGTATGGCATATGTGCTTACAAGACACATGATTATCCAGGCTTAGGAGTTTGCTCTGGTAAATTAGATGTTTAATTTATTGATTTGTTTATATACGTAACAATATTCTTTCACATATTAGTTATTTAATTCGTTGTAATTGTTTTGATCTTCATGATATTCTTTAGCGTGCCATGCATTTTAGTTGTATACAATAATCTCACAGGTCTTGTAACAAAAGGGTATTTTGGATGTAAATTTTGTGGACCTTCTCTGAAAGCTAGATGGTCCAAGGACCTGCAAAAGCCAGTGTATGATTGCTCCAGGGTATTCCTCCCAGAAGAACACCCTTACAGAAGAGTAGCTTCCACTTTCAATGGTAAATGAGAGAGAATGGCTTAGAGCATATGAGAGAGAGAAAGAGAAGGAGTCCATAGAAATGTTCGATTCAAATGGGGAGCCTATGTTCGATGATTTGAAATTCTTCGACACCTATGTTGAGAAATTTCCCATTGGGATGAAAAGGAAATCTATCTTTTAAAACCTCCCATATGGGGAGCATCTTAAGATTACCCATTTATTACTTCAAAAACTAAAAAGAAACTTTGGCCAAGACGACTAGAAAGTACAGGATCAGAGGTCCCTCTAATTCATGGTCTTTCAAAGAAGGTGATGTCCCATGGATTTAAAAAAAATATGATCTTTCTTTGGAAAAGGAATTTATAATGGGTGTGAGGGTGCCATCTTCATGTGGGTCTTCACTACGACGCTGCTTCACCGTGGATGACCATTTGTCGAGGTTGAAATCGCATGACCATCTGAATCTTCTAAGAGTACATATAATGTCAAAAGCATTATTTTATTATTTGTTATATTAATAAATTTTAACCCATGAAGGGATCATAAAACATAACTATTTTTGTATATTATTGCACATGTTTACAACTTTGCAGTGTTATACTTTGTTCGTGTGTGGGTGTGTGAAACATGAATTCCCTCAAGACCTAGGACGTGTCATATATAAATTATTTGCATTTGTACATCGGATCACGCCAAAGGAGATTCATGTGGCTAGCATTCCACGGTGGCGTCAAGAGATAGCTGAGATTGTTTGTATGTTTGAGAAGGAACTGCCGACGAGTTTCATGGACTTGCGGGTTCATCTTCTAATCCACCTAGTAGATGAGGTTGAATTATTTGGGGTGTTTTATTGTCGTTGGATGTTCTTCTTAGAGAGGTACATGAAGAAATTGAAAGGTTTTGTTCGAAAAAGGGTAAAACCCGAGGGGTCTATGGCAGAGGGGTACATATCGTATGAGTATTTCTATTGTACCAGTGAGTACATCAAGTAGATCTACAATAGACCAGGTGCAGTGAATTGGGATGATGAAAGGGATGAAGACAAAAGATAAGGGGAGTTGCTCCAAACGAGTGGAAAAAAAGTGCTTGATAAAGAGTAAGAGACTTATAATTTTTCAAATTTACACAAAGTAAATATTCATTTTGAACTTCGATATAATGTATATTTTCATCTATATGTACTATATAACGTCAGTTTGAATTCATCAGCAAATGCATAAATTGAAGCAATCAATAAATTCGCTATTTACAATTCTGAAGCGACATAGCCGTGGGTCGCATTATACGAACAAAAGAGGATGAAATGGGACAGTGACAGGAAAGAATTCATACGGTTGAATGGTAGAAGTGTGCCTTGTCCTGATCATTTAAAAGAAAATATGCCAAAAATATGCCCTAATAGTTGGGTTGCTGACCAAGTCAGAGAGAAATATGGTGCAACTGGTCGTTACCCGAGTGCTGAAGAGGATGCGATAAACGTAGGGATTGGGTGCAGCAACTCAGTAACAATCTAAATAATTTATATGTACATTTGAAACTTAATAATGCACCTTTCAAATGTAATTACATCTATATTTCATATTTTAAATATTGAGTTATTATAAGACACATGACACTACATTTTTTTTATTTTTTTTATAATAGGTGCATTTGTTCCCATCTATGTGGGCATATGGACACCATTTTCACACAGAAAATGCTGATGCTGGAAACATCACATAAGATTGTGGAGTGAAAGTCGAATTCGATCAATCTAGTCGATCTAGACACCATGATCAAAACCTAGTACGAGGGACGTGTTGTAGCCGCTACAACACCACCCAAAATTTTGGGCATATTTAAAATTTTGGGTCCCCCTATGCTCGCTTAGTGTCAAGGTCTTTCACCGACCCCACGAATCAACTCCATCCTAGCGACCTATCCCCAACCCCTCATGAGTTGTCGCGTCACCATGACTTGATGTTGTCGCTGCAATCACGCCATGTGTGGGAGGGATCATCCGACATGCGACCGAACACTCGTATCACAGTCGCGTCATGTGTAATGAGCTTGCCATACATACTTTTAAATGGGAAAACTTTTGTTTGTTAACGATTAAAGGCCATGTCGTTGTAGGGCATTAAGCATGTGGTTTGAATACCTCTGTTACATTTGCTAATCTCATATGTTTTATCTGTGGGCACCATTATCAAAGAATGATCATGATTGTCATAATGCTCTACACAGGTCGACCCCACGGGTAACAGACTCCTCAGTCGTGTCGCGACATCGAGGGAAATGAAATTGAGCTCAACAACGAGGCCTAAGTTGCGGAACAGGGAAGGAGGAGGAGCAAGTGACCAGTACTGTTAAAAGAGAATAATGTGATATGTGTCGATCAGAGAAAGAATCTTTTGTGTCACCAACGCAGAAGGTGTTCTTCATTAGTGCACACCAGGATTATGGAGATCCTGTACAATGCCAGCTCCGTGTCGATGTCTGTATACAAAGGAACATTTGTCACCATTTCGACAAGCCTAGCATTAATTATGGCTCAGTGAACAAAGCAAACTCAGGAGATCTCCCTGAGGAGTGACATTCTCATTCAAGGCGTTCTCGTGCCAAGTGGAAGCGCGAAAGCATATGTGTTGGTGTGACAAGCCAACGACAGAGTTTTCAAACATGTGAGCGCACCCTTTGGAAGCAACATTTATGGATCTCAAGCTGCATCGTGTGGAATTAATTACACTGCAAGGAGTACAACATGAAGCAATAAAATGGCCTTACAGTCCTAGTCGCCTTTACGCTTCCATATCCATAAATTTTTGTGTATGTGGGACCATATGAGATGGACAATGTTAGATTGGACCTAAAGGGGTCATGTTGAAATACATATGCCAGTGGTAGCCGGGTAGAAAAGGAAAATGTGAAAAGGGCTATCAATGTGGTCTGATAAGTATATTTTGACATTCGATCTTCCAAAACGAGAAGCTTTCGAATTATAAGGGAAAGTAAATGATCATATTGAGCGCAAGACCATGCATATATTATTACAAAGCGCAAGGTGATGTTATATGTATTAATACAAAGCACTAGACTATGCATATATTATTACAAAGCGCAAGGTGATGTTATATGTATTAATACAAAGCACTAGGCCATGCATATATTAATACAAGGCGCAAATACATATGAACATTATTATTGGGCTCGAATGTGTTTATGCCGAGTTGTCCCACTTGTGTTAAAAAAAAAAAGCTTGGTGTAGAACATGGCACGGAGTGCGTGACATATTTTGATAACCATGGCACGTTGAAGTGAGTGCAAAGTTCGATGGTTATGAGTAAATAGTTGCATTGGGAAATCCAAGGTTGGGGTGCGAGTGGCACATTCTTAAACATGTTTCAAAGGTTAAAGCATGAGGCGGAGTTCGATTCAAATATTGAAACCTATATTCAACGCATGGGGCGGAGTTTGACTTTTAGAAGAGATTTGTTTATGCATATCTAACGGTCCAAAGTCATGCATGGAACCCAACGTGCTATATCTACGTGATAACTACCATGGCGCGTTGTAAATACGTTTTAGGCAGTGCAATTCTCATACAATGTCACAACCATATGAGACCGCCATGCAAACGACTAACACCAAATAATTTTATGCTGAAGTGTGAATTAATGGTGCAGATGTATTAGGTGGTCGAATTAAAATGTAAATCAGAACTATACGAAAACGCAAGAACGCGCACACACGCTGCATGTTATCGACGTTGCATGTTATCAAACATTATATCAAATTTTCCCTCCCGGTGGCCGGTTGTTTGATTTATCAAACGTTATAACAGCATGTTATGGTGCCGGTACAGATGGATGCATGCATACGTGGAGTTTTCGACCATAAGTGAAACAACGTGGAGCCCAAAGTTGCATGGCGCAAGAACGCGCACACACGCTGCAGGGAGCCCGAGATTTCGATGGCAAATTGTCGACCTGCACTAAAAGGTTTGAAGCCGATAAATTTGTGTGAAATTCTAACATCGGTGCTGTGGTTTCAAATCCCAAAATGGCATTGTTGCAGCATTCACTGCTATTGCAACATCGTCCATTGCACACCAACATTTTTCGGTCCAAGACAAAGACTAGAGGGGCAACGCTGAAGTCTCGGATGGCTCCATCAACAGTTGCACTATTTGGCTTGAAGGAACCACCATATAACATTGATGCATTAGAGCCATTTATGACTCGTCGATCTCTGGAATTTCATTGGGGAAAACACCATCGAGGCTATCTGGATAACTTAAACAAGCAAATCGAGGGTAATGAATTAGAAGGATTTACACTTGAAGAACTTATCAAAGTAACATATGACAATGGGAATCCTACGCCAGCTTTTAACAATGCTTCCCAGGTGTGGAATCATGACCTTTTTGGGAATGCATGGAACCGGAAGGTGGGGGAGATTGCACAGGAATGATTCGGGAATTCATTTAAAGGGATTTTGGTTCATATAATAATTTTCTGGAGGAGTTCGAGCAGGCTGCTACTACACAGTTTGGTTCTGGTTGGGTTTGGCTTGTAGTGAAAGATAACAAACTTGTTGTGGAAAAGAGTACAAATGCTGTGAACCCACTCATATGGGGCCACATACCACTGCTCACCATTGATGTTTGGGAGCATGCTTATTACATCGACTATCAGAATTGGCGGACAGACTATGTATCAGCATTCATGGATAACCTAGTTTCATGGGATGCAGTGAAGGCTCGCTTTGGTCGTGCACAAGCTTTTGCAAACTTAAGAGAACCAATTATTCCCGAGCTTTGAGCAGCTGCTTTCCCGATACCATTTGCATTGCTTCTTTTTCAGATTTTTATATTTCATGGTATAAAAGACATGCATGCACCTGTTCGTATTCGGCAATGTACGTAGGTACATACAACTTTAATAATTTTAACTTTATAGTTCACGATTCAAAGCGGTGTGTACGCGTGGCAGCAAGATGTTACAATAGGTGGATTGGTCTAGCTGCGTGGTGTAATTGTCGACGCATCCATCTGCAAGTTGCATGGCAACTATCATAAACAAGACCGGACGTTTATGGTAAGTGCAGCAAGATATCGTGCAGAAATAGAATATGAGCGATTTATGCTGACTTCTGCAGCCTCGACGGCGATATTCCAGGAGGGAATCGCTCTTCAAATCTGCTGTGTTCAACGTATTTAGAAAAATGCTATCGTTACACGCTCGTTGGAAGCCGAATTAGACTGCCATTACTGACCACGTCGAGCTGTTTGCACAGAGCTCACCCTTCGATCATTTCCCCAGGCGCTTGCCGTTACTATGTCTAAAGGCACTCAAACTGGATCTTGCATGCCACATTGATTATGTCGATATTGTTTGCAGCACGTTCAATTGCAGGCCCATGAGGAAAAGATAAGCTCCCCACAGAAGAAATGGTCTCATAGTGAGAGCGACCTTCTGGTTTATTTTGAATCCATCTAGATAGTTCAGAATCCTCCGCAGACCTGGTCAGCACGATCGACCTGCAAAGTTATCCCTGTTAAACAATCTCCGAGATAGTGAGGTCGCTCACATCGTCAGCATGCATGCAAATAAAACCCTAACAATTTCGCTGCAAGCATACATGCGTGTATTAGAGACTTTTTCGACTCAAAGGAGATGAATCTACATCTAATTAGGCGTGCACAATGACAGATCTGGTTCCTGGAGGTAGGGTCGAAGTGCACAACCAAAAACTGGTATTTGAAGCTGCATGCTCTTATTGAATGCATGTCAAATGGCATATGGGTTCAGCTATATCGACTTTGTTATGGCCGTAGGATATATATCTGCCAGGAAAAGTGAAACACTCGTTCTAACTAGTGAATACTTTGTTGCAAGCGCAAGAGTTCCACCTTGGAATTGAAGCGAAGGTGCTGTAGTAAAATTTCTGGGAAAGTAGCTTCAAAGCCGGTGAATCGAGAGCTCCAAGTGGTACCTGTGTCGGCCAAATAAACCCCAGTTTGAAACAGGAGCTGAGTGCATGTTGAACCATTGTGGTCATGGAAGAAGCGGTGTTCCATAAAATGATAACAGCCACCAAAACAAGTTAAACTGCAGATCTGCATTTGGCACTTAGTCCATAATCATACCAACAGAAATTATAGTGATTGAAGAGATGCAGAGAAAAGTCTGCACATACCATTTTCTCTGATTGACAAAATCTTGACCACACAGGGGTCTAAATTCATTTGTCTTCTCTCTTGCAAATCAATTGTAATACCCTTAGCTTTATTTTTATTATTATTGCATCATGAAGATAGATGACCTGTATTATTTTATTTCAGGAAGAACCACCTTGTTCGCACATGGAAGCCAAGTTTTTCCCTGCAAACAAAAGGACCAGTTTTCAAAGCATGAGAGATAAGGAATACTTCTACAAAATCCGCAGCTCTGCTTGGAGTCGCAGGGCGCAGATTTCTTCAAGACGCAGGTCGCCGACGGCCGAGGTAGCGAGGTCGCAAACTCTATCAGGTCGCGAGGTCGCAGTTCCATGGTTTTCCTCCCTTTTGCAACCCCGCGACCCAGCGACCTAGTCGCTGGGTCGCAAGGTCGCATTTCTTCATTTTTATTCATCTTGCGACCCCGCGACCCAGCGACCCAGTCGCCAGGTCGCAAGGTCGCATGTGCATCTGTTTTCACGATATGCGACCCCGCGACCCAGCGACCTAGTCGCAAGGTCGCAGGGTCGCACCTCTTCGGTTTTCAGCATTTTGCGACCCTGCGACCCAGCGACCTAGTCGCAAGGTCGCAAGGTCGCATATCTTTGTTTTTACACACTTTGCGACCCCGCGACCCAGCGACCTAGTCGCAAGGTCGCAAGGTCGCATGTGCGCTGTTTACACGATCCGCGACCCCGCGACCCAGTCAAGTCGCAGGTCGCAACGACAGCTCAGATCGCAGGTCGCAACAGCAGCTAGGTCGCAGGTCGCAACAGAGGCTCAGGTCGCAAAAGGGACTAGGTCGCAAGGCAGCCCAACGGTCAAGAAGCTGAACAGTCAAGGAAACCCGAAGGGCAGTTTCTGCATTATAAATACTCCTACGGGAGCTTGTAATAAGGGGCTTTTTTTTTTTTTTTGGAAAAGGAGGAGCTAGAGGCATTGTATTGAAAGACCTGACACTTGAGCATATGAATATAGAATCTTGTTAAAACACCCTATGGTTATGATGTGTTTTGCTGTGTAAACACTTTGTGTATTTCTTTAAACAGTTTCAGAACATCCTGTGATTAATGAAGCTGCTCTATTCATGTCATCGTTTATGCGTCATGGCTATCCGTGTTGTATCAATGATGTTCATTTTATCGTCTGTTCTATTAATGAATGTTAATAAACTACTTTGTTAGCATTTCGTTTTATCTTTCAGGAAGTTAAGAGGTATCTTATCATAAAGAACTATTTCTTTTGTGATTAGACTACTTTACAAGCATTACCCCACAAAAGATGTGTTGCTAATGACATCTCTTGAGGTGTACATGCTTTATCTATAATCTTGCTACTCATAGTGTTGATCTGTGTTTAACATATCAATCTTGTATTCTGTATTACGTGAATGAGTGTATGTCCGCAGGTTCAAACTGGTTCTTCTGAGACCAAAAGGAAGTCATCTTAAGTGGTAGCCGAACCCACACCCCGGACGGGATCCCTACTCCAAACGGTTTAAGGTCTAATTGGGACTTTTTACCGGGGAGATCCCCTACTGTTGGCCGGACAATTTTTCCCGTCAACAGGACGTTAGGTTACGTCAGAAAGATACAAGATATCATTGAAGTGGATTTCTCTTCTTTCTAATGTGTTATTTTTAGGTGCGAGTGGTGGGACACCTTTGATCGGAATAATGTCAAGGAAGATCAACTCTAGAAAGATGTGGGATGAAGCTAAGGAGCCTTATGTTTTCTCCAAACACTAAAATTAAGTGTTTTTTTACCCAGATGTGTTGGATAGGGATTGGTGGTTAGAATTGAGACATGACCCTAGATCAAAACATATTTTTGAGAACAATAGTGTTATCATGCCATGCGAGCTAGAAGATAATGAGGGTGATCAAGAGAACTGATAGTGATATGGTACATTTGTTATTTCATCAATATTGATACTTTTTAAGATGGGTTTTTCGAAACATTATAATATGTATTTTGAATTAATTGGTAATTTACATTGTGTTAGTGTTAAAATCAATATTTCACTTGATAATTTGCAATTATGTTGATCTCAAAAACAATAATGTATTGTATAAAGTTCTTTTTTTTGTATGTAAGATCATAATAAAATAATGATAATTCTAAAGTACATGAATTTATTTGCATTATTTTCTATATTTTATTATGTTACAAAAATTCATATTATTCTAGATTTATCATTTTACAATTATTTAAAATTTTACAAATTTAAATTTTTTTATAAAATCATTTCACATTAATACAATTAAAATGTTCGCCGGATGCGGCTGAATAAAAGCCATATGGGAACGTGGCACTCAGACCACTTCCCGATGGACCTCGCCGGTGCAGCCCACATGGCTCCTGGTACTGCCATTAACTATTGTATTAATTTCTCACCCGGTGCGAACTCTTCTTATCTTGAACGGCTCACTCAGCTCCTCGACATGGCTATTGTGTTTGGCATGGACGATTTCCGCTGCGATTCGAATGGAGGTGTGGGCGGCCTCTGCTCTCCTCAGCCTCTGAAGGTGAACTGTTCGCCCGCAAGCATTGAAGCATCCATTAAAACCACTACAGGAAAGCGCTGCTGGATTGTGGCTTGTTTCGAACCAGCTCCTAATTGTCATTTCTCTCACAGTCCTTGGTGTAATCGACGAGTTTGGAACTCTGCCACCATTGCTCAGTCAGGTAATTCTGCTACCTCCTCTATCAATTTGCTTCGTGGACACAGTAGCATCGCTCCGGCTTCTTTTGTTCAGGCAGGTGGTGTCCAGAATTCTCTTTCTCCCTCTGCCTGCTTGGGGAATCTTGCTAAGCCAGGTTCTGTTTTGGTCATCATGCCCCGCCTCCGCGAGCGCATGAGAGCTCGAAGGGGCTCCACTCGGGGTCGGCTCACTCATCAGTGTGTGCCTCCCTCTCCTGTTCCCATGTCTGAGAACGCCTCTGGCATTTCTCCTGATATCATCTCTACCCCGCCCGCACACCATGTGCCTCCTGCCGGTGTCAGCTCCCTTCGACCCTCCATACGTCAAACTTCTCAATGCTCTGAGCTGAGGTTTGACTGCACCTCATGTGATGCCACTCTCACCACTTTTATTACAGTGACTCTGCGGGAAGAAGTCCTTAATTTCGCTCTGCCTAGCTCCTCGACTATGCCCGCACCCTCCTTCAGCAACAGCTCCCCTCGTGACGGCCCTGCCCTCTCTGCTCCTCAGCACAGGCCCTCCATGGAGAATGCGCGCGAGGGTGGTGGAAATGCTCCCGGTGACAATCAGGTGAACAGCAGTGAGATGTTCACATGCAGAATTGTTGAAGAAGACCCCTCTCCTACTCATGGATCATAGCTGCTTTAGCATCCAGGTTTTTTTCAGTTCTAGTCGAAACTATATGCATCTTAGCTACACTGCTTTGCTGTACAGGCAGTTTACTTACTTCAGCTACAGTTTTATTTTGTTTTTTGTAAATTTAAAGCCGGTTTCCCTCTCATGGGTGGCTCAGACATTATGGATTAATGGACTGGTTTCCCGTTCTGGGCAGTCCCGACTATGCTTGTCTTGCTTGACTATCAAGCACAGCGTTCAGGCTTCCCTAGCTGACGCTGGTGCAGTTTTGTACTACTACTTTTATACATAATAGAATTTAGACTTACTTAGAAAGAAAAAAAAAATACAATTAAAATGTTCACATTAATACAATTAAAATTTTACAAATATTTTACATAGAATTAGAATTACAATTTCACGTACAATTACAATTACAATTACAATTTTAGAATTTTACACATATACAATTACAATTTTACAAATTTAAAATTTAGAATTACAATTACAAATTTACATATATACCATTACAATTACAATTTTATAATTATACATACAATTAGAATTAGAATTAGAATTTTACAATTTTACATATATACAATTACAATGAAAATTTCAATTACAATCATTTCACAATAAATTAAATATTACAATTACAATTAAAATTACAATTACAATTTTAGAATTTAACATGCAATTAAAATGACAAATATTACAATTTTACAATATCATGATCATTTAATATTAAATTAATTAATAAACATTACGATCATGATAACCATCGTACAAACATCATATTCGACTAAAAAATACATTCAAATTCACTAACATCATTGTCATCATGATCATCTAACAAAACACAATTAGCATTGTATAACATCATCACAACACAAACATCAAATATACATCTCATGTGAAATAACTGCTATCACAAACACATCTGTGTGCAAGTTGCACATTAAATGAACATATCTAACATGACCTAACAATATACACATAATGATGATCACCAACATGTAAATTAAGTACAATTGCAACATGAACATAAAATACATGGACCATATATATATATATATATATATATATATATATATATATATATATAACTGAATAATATAAAAAATATATATACAACTACAATATAAATGTCATATATCAATTGGTGGTACATCATTAATAGCAGTACTAGTCGAGGCCTGCTTAGTCAATGGTGCAGCCTCGACAAGCTCAGATACACGTTGATCATCACGTGCTTGCTAATCTGGTACTGGTGCCTCATGTTGATCAGGATCAACTGTCTGCTGCTCATCGTGATGACTCGACGTGGTTGATGGTCCAACCTGCTCATGATCATGAGTACTACTGGATGCTGCAGGCTGTTGACTTGACATGGCCGATGGTCCAACCTACTCTCCATGCTGATTGTTGCTCGATGCTAATGGAGGTTGCTCATCTGGTGCGACGCGATGTGAACAATGATCACTCCCCTGATCGTGATCATTAGATAATGTGTCGCTGTTCGCGGATTGTCGATCACGTGATATGTCTCGACCACACCTATAACGTGCAAGGGTCCTCCTCAGTCATGTAACTAAGGTTGTAGCTCCTACGACATGTCGCATCAAGCTCTACATGTCACGCGACATGCCTCTCCACACATGTGCCAGCTTACCATCGACCTGTATGTCTCTCATAGTAGCGGGTCTAACTCCCAACTCAACAATCAATGCACAAAGTTGGTCGCCCAAATCCATCCTCAATCTGCTATCAAGCTTACCGTGCCTAGCAAAAGGCGGTACCGGCGCACCAGCAGGAGCAGGTCTCTTTGCACCGGCCTCATGATCCTCGGCATCTGGCATATCTTGATCGTCATCGAGATCCACACCTGGATCATTTGGTGGCGCTGGCATGTCCTCGCCATAAAAAGACCCAATGTCTACAAAATATATACAAGTACACAACAATAATTAGACAATTTCATTACACAACTTAATAAAAACAAGTTAAAGAACATGTCAGAATAAATTTAAATAAAACAGTAATATTACCTCTATCATCTGACGACTCATCATCTGTGAAGAGGATGTTAGCACATCCTCGCCAATCCAAACCAGTATAAGGACAGGGGACCATAACGAAGGGATGCTCGTCAACACTGGCTAGCAACTCCAGTACATCATGCGATATCCTCGCAAAAAACTCAGTCTCGCCCCTCTTGGGCATCATCTGTCCCCACATGTGCATCTGTGCCTCCAACATCGGCCTACGAGGCTGTCGAACAAAAGTAGGCCTCGTCTCTAGAAACCTCTTAAAAAAAAAACAAAAAATCTCTGAAGCAAAAAGGAAGTTGACCCTCCCTTGTACAGGAGCATGACATCTATCTAAGGTTGTACAGAATTGCTGCAAAAAAATGGTAAACCACCTGACAAGTCGTGGCTCCTGTACTAAAGAATCAACATAATATAGAAACGGGCAACTAATGCATTTCCCATCGTTGGTGTTGTTTGAAATAGTCAAAATCAGAAGTGAGAGGCACCTCACCTCCTCACTACCAAATGCAACAATACGTAACTGACCTCCGGAGACCTGAAAATCTGAAGGAGACAGTATATCCACGCTAATGTATCTCTGGGAGTACACCAATTGACTCCCTGCTGCATAGCCAACTAAAACCTATAGGAATGAGGGAAAATCCACCCCTCCCCTCAATAGCCCTGTAATGAAAGAGATTTACTCCTTAGTGGGCGTGTACCACTGGTTAGGATCAACCTGGAAAGTCTGTAGGTGTGCATTCCACCTGCAGATAAGATGTCTCAAAAACAAACCATGGCCCTTTAGGGAAGTAGCCTCCTCATAGAACTTGAGGAGGCCTATCTGCCTTAGGAGTCCCTGGGTAGCTGCTGTAATAGGGCGATGATACGCATCTCTCTCCCTCTCTCGTGCCTCCCACAGGCGAACCATGTTATACCGGTCCACTTGTTGTTGTCGTTGTTCCCTCTCTTCTCTCCTTTCACGTCTCTGAATGTTTGACACATTAAATACATTTTTTTATTAAATGAGACATGTATTTAGGAATATACATATATATATAAATTGGAAAAAAAAAAAAATTGGTGCGCCACAAAAAATAGGCATGCACCGGTACCGGTGCGTCTTTTTTTGTCGCGCACTGGCAGCGGTGCACCAAGAAATCTTCAGCGCACCGAAGGCGGTGCACCTAAAAATTTTCAGCGCACCGCCCTCCTGGCATTGTTCATAAGTCACCGATGCGGTGGTATAACAAACCACACCGTTGACTATGGACTAGTGTTGGGAGGGTGGTGCGCTGACCAAACTATATGCCCTGGGGCGTAGCGTTTGGTTAGCGCACCAACATCCTGACATCATTATATAGTCAACGGTGCGGTCTTTTACCAAGCTGCACCGTTGACCATGTCGAAATGCCAAAATGTAGTACGCTGACAAAAATACCTGCCCCGAGGCGGATATTTCAGTCAACGCACCGCATTGTCGCTATTCCACAGGGTCAACCGTGCGGCCGGGTAACCGACCGCACCACACCTTTTTTAAAGTTTAAAATAGCACGATGTGCCATTCGATACCGCTCCGGAACCGTTGTGGATACCATTAGCACTGGTTGCGGTGCGGCCTGTAAATTTACAAGCAACACCACGAACCGGTACGAGCTAAACGGCTCGAGCACACCGCGTGTCAATTTATTTATTTATTTATTTTTAATGGTTAATTTTAAGGTGATGTACAATTCTAATCTGCTAAAAGGCTTAATTATGGAAAAACAAGTAAAATACCTGTACATTTGGCCGTCGAGGAGGCATATTGGCTGTAGAATTTGCAAAAGTAAATTTTCCCACCGTTTTGAAAAATTCAAAATGGAGATTGGTGGGAAATGCACAACAACAATGGGTGTAATGGGAGCATTGATGTCAGGGTAACTCAGACAAGGATAAGTTGCACCGATGTTTGAGAGCTCTAGAGCACTGAGAAAAGTGAGAAATGTGGTTTTTTGGTCATAATTTTTCTTTTAAACCCTGTTCCGGTGCGCAGGGTTTTATAGGCGCACTGGTGCGGTTCCTTAAGACCACACTGGGTGGTTTCAGTTTTGGCACGACGTTTTAGGACACACCGGTGCATAATATTTGTAAAGCACCAGTACGCTGCAGTAATAAGATGCACCGAACGGGTTTGTACGGAGCGCATGGTGTCTGGTGCACCAATGTTTTGTGCGCACCGGTGCTTTCTCTTGTTGAACGCATTGGTGCGGTTCAGGATCATAAGGGCACCGGATGAAAAACATCCGTAAAAACTTCCACCCGCCAACCTCCTATAGTAACCTTCGCTAGAAACAGATGTCTGGGGTTTTTTATAAGGGGTTCCTAAAAAACATCCGCTAGAGGGTCTTTTCCTTGTAGTGTTAAGAGGTCAAATAATAATATATGCATGTCCTAGGGACCTCCAAGAGGCCTGATGAGGTCCATACATGCCATAATGATGAATAGGATCCTCAAAAGTGATGGACAAGGGGACGACCCCTTGTTCTCCAAACAATAAACCAGTTGTGATCCTGGTGCGTGTGGGGGCACACCAATGACCTCATGGGTCTCCATATGAGTCAAAGATTCCTGTATACCATCTGTAAGGGCTCAAATGATGGAACAAATGTTTCCATGTCATTGTACAAGTCTTGGGACACCTTCCAAGTGTGTGGTGCACCTGTCGGGCCATATGGGCATAGTGTACCAAATACATCTTCCTCGTCCAAAAGGTGGATCTCTATCAATATTTGAACATCTATGGGGATCCATTGTGTATTATCTACTGCTTTGGAGGCCCATGGGTCTCTACACACACCCTATATGTTTCAATGTAGCCCTATGGAGGGTTAGGATCCTGTATAGGGAGACCAAACCTAAATGGATACCATCTGCAATCCTGCATAAGATCCAATGTATCCCCTAGCCTTCCAATACAACAAGTCATTAAAGTAATTAGGTAAAAGAGCTTACAAACCATGGAAAACAAGTGGACACTTCATAATGGCATGCCCTCCATAGTGGGCTTTGGCATGTGCTAATGTCTCTAAGCTCCAAAGGGGGTTAGCCAGGTGCCTCATTGGGTGGTTTCTACCTTTAAAGGGGATAGTATGTCCAAGGTACATCCCTCAAATGGTAATCCCATGTGATAAAGAGGCGAAATTGAATAGGGAACAAGAGGGGAAACCCTGAGTCACATATCGTGGCACAATGGTAGCTAGAAAAGGGGATGCCCACACTTGGGTATATAATGTGTATCAGGGAGAAATCATGGTACATGGGGTGCCCTAGCCTTGATTTTTCCACCCTTATTTATATGCATTTTTCCTTCTATTATTTTTCTTTGATTAACTGCTCGTGGATCAAAGGACAAGAGCATGATGTGTAAGATATAGCAGTGATTACCCCCCTTTTGGTAGGGCGGTTCATTTCTCTCTGAGGGTTAGGACAAACATGGGTTCCTGAATGATAAAGGAGGCTCATATAGGGCCTATGGAACCAAGGTGATGCCATGGGTATGGGGTAGAGCTCATTTATTGGCTTTTTCCCACATGCTAATTATGTTTGTCCTGACCATCTTTTGCATCTTGTGGTACATTTTCCTATTGAGTGTGGCCATTTGTATTTTTACTTTTCTTTTTAGCTGCTTCAACCTCTGGGGCATCGTTCCAAACTTGACCCTAGGTGGGGGTAAGTGTAATGTCCCACTTGATCCCATAAGGCAAATTTTGATTAGCTTTTAACTAATCTATAAATAATGATTTATAATCTTTGAGTAATATCTACACTTGTAAAATTGCAATTTTATTTTATTTTTACTGGTATAACCTTTATTATTTATTTCATTTCTAATATGTCTTCTCAAATCAAATCTTAGATGAGGTATGGTCTTCCCTCATTTAATTCTAAAATCAAATATCTAGATTTTGTACATCCAATATGTCATCTCAATTCAACTTGTAGGTAAGGTATGGCCTTCCCTCCTTTAATTCTAAAATCAAATATCTAGATTTTGTACATCCAATATGTCATCTCAATGTAACTTGTAGATAAGGTATGGCCTTCCCTCATTTAATTTTAAAATCAAATAGCTAGATTTTGTACATCCAATATGTCATCTCAATTTACATTTTGGTCTTCTCCCATTTATCTTTGAATAAAATATCTATATATGGTAGGAAAGTCAATGTTAATATATGAGAAGGATGGGGGAGGGGTAGTCATGAAATTAATGGCAAGTAGTTGAAGTGGATGAGAGGAAAATATATAAAAGGGAAGGAGGATGAGAGGAAGAGGGAGGATTTTGGTCTTGTTTGGCATAGTGGGGGATTTTGGTCTTGTTTGGCATTGGGGAGGATTTTGGTCTTGTTTGGCATGGTGGGGGATTTTGGTCTTGTTTGGCATTATGGAGGATTTTGGTCTTGTTTGGCATGGTGGGGGATTTTGGTCTTGTTTTGGCATTGAGGAGGATTCTTGGCCTAGTTTTGGCATTGAGAGGATTCTTGGTCTTGTTTTGGCACTGAGGAGGATTCTCGGTCTTGTTTGGAGTTGCAGGGTGTTGATTCCCACTAGGACACACTACAGCTGGTTGGACTTGGGCTCGGAGGGCTAGGGAGCCTGTGGAGGTTCCCTGGGCTAGGAAAACAATCCTAGTTGGCTGGGAGGTAAATCTAGTCGGGTAGCCCAGCAAGAGCGTTTCGACCAAAGTCAGGTGCATCTCAACCAAGCGAGTGATACAGGTATTCTTCGATTGCTAATTACTTACATAAATTGCTGGAAAAAGAAAAGAAAAGAATTTGTTTAATATTTTGTAAATAAATTTTACTTGTATATTGTCATCAAATAAATGTTGAAGATATAAATATTTATTCTCCTTCATGTTGTGTTTAATTTCAATGACATATTTGGTTTAGTATGAAGACCTAGGGTAGGTCTTTACATACGGTATCGGAGCTAAGTTGCAGCCCTTGAGGCCTATGAGCCCTAGCATGCATATTTGTTAAAATCTATTACGTAAGTTGAAGTGTTAAAATTTATTCCTAGATTGATACCAAATATTTTATCACTACTATATTTATATACTAAAAACAAGTGCTCAGTCCTACCTACAGAGACTATTCAAAGTGAAGTTTCATTGGTAAGATATAATATAATAGTGTTCTTAGAGGAAATTAAGTCTCTTGATGAGTATGTATATGAAATTTAGCAGCCTGTAATGCAAAGCCCCTTCAATAATTAACGGGCCTGTATCATGTCACCTTTATTTCAATTCCATATCAACATGATAAATACATCTTTGACACCAAAGAAGAATATATCGACTCATACTTTGATAAATACATCTTTGACACCAAAGTAGAATATACCACCTCATTCTTAAAGGACATGGAACAAATTACACTTACCCTCCATTGCCTCAATCTTTCATGTGTGGCATGTTTGTGATGAATCGTGAATACATCCAATTCCTTCTCTTCTTCTAATTCGTCGTTGTTCACTCACGCCATTACTACACTTCCTCTTGAGTTCTACCTTTTATAACACTTATACTAGACTGCTGCTAGATGCAAGGGATGCCAATAAAATGCAAATAGATATAGCATCTTACCAATGAAAAGTTTAGAACAAGCTCTTACCGTTGCATTTAGAGATCTTCTATCATGCCTTGAAATTAACATATCAATCACTAGTAAATTAACTTAAATGGAAAATTTTGACTGTCAAACCTTTTATTCCACTGCAGGTTTATGATCAGACCACTGAATCACTTATATCAGACTTTGTTTGACTCAGGAAAATAATGTATCAATCCTCAACAACCAAAAAATGCCAATAAAATGAGCTAAAAATCAATGCAAGTGACGTTCTAATGAGCTAGATTGACTGTCAATTAGTTTTTCATGTCACTGTAAGTGTCTTTTACTAGTTATAGGACAATAAGTGACCACAAAGACAAAGAAGATATTTAGAGGGCAAACTAAGAGGCCTTGTGGCCTAGTAGGTGGTTCTCTTGACCCTTTGATGGGTTGAGATCCCTTTGATCAATTTGCGGCCACAATGTTAGCCCCAAAACAACTAATACCTCTTGAAAAAAAAAAACAAGACATCAATACCCAGAAATCACTGCTGCCTCAAGATGGGTTTGAATGAGGGCTAGAAGAGGTAGATCAGAAGTAGGAGATGGGGGCAATGGGGCTGGATAGGGTAGCGATGATTCAAGGGAAGGTAGGGGATAGGAAAGAGGGCCTTGCAAGCTTACACTGAAGAGGAGAGAGGTCAAAAAGGGTTGCGGCCTTCAGAGATAATCCTTTTAGAGGGAGCTGCAAAGGAAGAAGGGGCTGATGCTAAGGGTTTGAGTCCTTTCTTTGTCCTACGACTAAAAAAAAAATGGTGCAAAACGGGTTGTCGTGAAGGAGTTCTACCAAATTACGACGCTTGTCAAGCCTGGTGACAGATACTTGGAATTGTTACCAATAAATTCTATATTATATTTGCTCTTGTTGTTTCTTGTCATTTGTAATTTTATTTGATGCAACAGACACCGAGATCTCCAGCATAGTTTATTGTTGTTTTCTGCAATCTAGTTTAGACAAAGCTGATGAAGGGAATGAGATGGTCGGCTGGATTCGAAGTTGTACCACGGAGCAGCCTAATAGCCCTACGCGCAAGCGCCAAGCTATCAAGAAGTTTACAAGGGGAAGATCAATTTAAATTGGATCCATGTAACAGAGACTGACCCTATAATTTAAATTGACATCTAGAACCTCAAATAGAGTCTCTGCTAGCATTATAAGCCTTGAGATACTTGCCCTAGTATTTAACTCATTGGGCCTTCCAATAATTTGGCAGGAGTAGTGTCCTGTATATTAGTTACCAGCCAAAATACATGATCTATCATGCCCAGCCAAGTTTCAAAACCATCTCTCAAGCGTTGCAATCTTCGAACCTGAGATCTAGCCAGCCTTCTCCATTCCTCAAGTAATATACTACTCTGTTCCACAAAGATGCCCCTATTAAGAGATATATCTTCATTCAATTGATGTCTGTCATCCCTCTACACTCTATTGCCATTCATAGATCTAGAGGAGCAGAGAAACTGGTTCTGTCCAGCAATTGTTGGTATTTCAACTTGTCGACACAAGGATGATCTTGTTAATACATCGCAAATCCTCCTCTCATCATGCCATCTTATCTCTCTTTGCACATTGAAGGACATAATCAACACTAACTAGGTCCAAGTCTACATCGTCCAGTGAAACAGTCCCAGGCTGTGTTATAATTATCTCAATTATACCTGATGCTAAAATAAACCTAAGCAGTTCCTGTCGGTTGCATGATAACGCTGCAACAACTCCACTGCCATACGGTTTTAGAACTTTGATACATCTGAAATGTGATAGTTGTTTGTATTAATGGTCAAATTAACTACACCGTCAGTGGTTATGTTAGGCCTCAGATTTTTAGATGCATCGAGATTTTGCTGTATTAATTTATTCGTACCACATCACATGGCTGCCTCCGTTCAGTTCAAATTATGTTGATCCGAGGGGTTGAGTCCCATCTATTGACGCACGGATGAGCTCGCCTTCGAAAATCTAGGGTTCCAGTCCCTCTCCGTTGCAGATTTTCTCCAGATGGTTCATTTACGTGAGGGCGGCGATCTTCTCATAATGTTTATAAGAGTCTGCAATCTGATTTTGATGCAAGGTTGTAAAGCATGACACTCGTTCACATCTATTGAGAGATTTACGGAACCTGTTGGGTTTATTCATGGTGAGGACAAGGGGTGGATTTTGGGGGGGCAAGTGGTGTGAAGAGAAATGTCAGCAAGACCATGAAACACACATCCAATATATGCCCTGCATTATGGTTTTCCACCATCCAAAAATGTGGCAGATCTGGTGTTACAGTTGTGACTTCAACTAGCAGAGATCTAGGGGTTTAGATGCCATTTTGTTCATATTTTTATCGCATAATTGAATGCTGGCTCCAATTAAATCTTGGCAGCCACATGAACTCTATTTTTCCCTTGCTATTAATATGTAGAGCCATTCTCCAATGCCATGGTCCCTCCTCGATACCCAGAGATTGCATATTTTCCTATAATCCAAGCGTCTGAATGAAATAATTATTCTATTTTACTGATGCTTACACATGATGAGTTCTTCCTCTCATCTTCATTATTGGTGAACTCCCACAAGATGCACAAGATGCAAGTCAAAACAATCACTTCCCCTACAATCACAACTAATGTCAATAATGTGTATATATATAGTAGATGAAATGAAATTTTACTGCACCTCTAGCAGTGTGCATATATATATATATATATATATATATATATATATATATATATATATATATTTTATTATTATACATATATCAGACAGAGAGGGCACATCCAAAGATAATAATTCGACTGCTTACTACTTCTACGCTAGCAACTACAGCTTAAAATTTATCACATTTTTAGACTTGGTGCAAGCACCTGTAACTCAGGGTTGTATGACTTCGAGTTAAGGGCTATTGGACCACTTTGAAATGTGGCCAAATTTCCACCCATCCACCTCTTATCTCCGCTTTTTGCATGCCTTAGGTGGAGTTTTAAAGATGCCACCTGCTCATTTGCACTTAATGCCTCTTTCTAGGCTTTATCAAGCCCCTTAGATAAGTGGAATATATATATATATATATATATATATATATATATATATATATATATATATATATTCAGCTGTTGTCTTGATTAGTGATGCTTAGTGATAGAGAATACCTAATAGTAATTGTTATTGTTAAATATATACACAGCTGGTAAAGGCCTCTTTGTCCAGCATAATTCAATAAGGAACTGTATACCTTATGTGAAATATGAGATCATATTAAATCATAAAAGTTAACATTGGTATCATTGACCTATTGTGTGTAATATGAGATAGATACGACGTATGTAATCTTGTAAGTGAAGTAGTGTTGATGCTAATCATGTTAGCAAGGTAAAAGTTTGTTGTTAATTTTATTTATTTATTACTTCAAGTGATGATTATAGAATGATGCATCTCTTTTGCTGAGATTTAATTATGGCTCTTGTTTCTTTTCAGTTGTCTTGTGCAGAACATAATTTATCTGTTGAGATTGTCTTGTGCATAACATAATTTATTCCTATAGTTAAGAATAGTTAACTGTAATTGTTGCTCTTGGTTTTTGATAGCCTCCATAATTTGGTTTTGTCTCGCAATCCTATTGAAGGATATTCTGATTATTAAAAAAAAAAAAAAAACTATAATATATTTTAAATATGTATACTAGTTGGAAAATAAAAGAAAACATCTTATAGGGCTAGTTCAATTGGTTGAGTTCCACTCCTTAAAAGCACATTGCTAATAAGAGGTCATGGGTTCAATTCTCCACAACATTCTTGGAATTAGGATATCTCTAGTGTTAGCAATTTTCTAAAATTTGATTTTATCTCTATTTATCTCTAATTTAAACATATTTTATTAGAGGCAATATCATGTTATCAAGGAATGGGAAGTTCAGATAGAAAGGGTCTCATTTAGTAATTAAAATAGAGAATTCTCCTTAATAACTATACATTTATCCTTATATAAAAAAAAAAAATTGACATTGTTGTAGTGGTATTATGAGTGTTTCATTTTCCTTATATACCAATGAGATTAGCTTGGAAAAATGTAGATTCGTTCAACACTAGTGTTGTAAGCATTTGAAGAAATGAATGCCCTTCATCTTTGTTTTGCCCTAGTAAGGAGTAGGGAATTGATAATTGTGTAGAAAGTTATGAAAAATGAATACAATATATTAATTCATACTTTGGGTGATGACAACTTATATTATATTTGCAATGACGAAAATAATTTTCCAAGGAGAATTGGTGTGAGAACAAAAGAATTAGGGAAGGAACATCATAATTTTTTATTAAGGAATGAATTTTTCATTGGCTGTTAGATGAAAACTCTCCCTTGGTTTAAAACATAGTTATCCTAGAAACTTTGAAAGGGAATGAAATTCATGAGTGATTCATGCATGCTTATAGATACTGGAAACACAATGTATTTGTATCATCAATGAATGTGAAGTTGTTGAAACGAAAGCAAAAATTTAGGTTGGATTGTTAGTTTACGTAATTCTTCATACACGATGCATAAAATTTCTTTGACCATAAGGTTCAATTTGTGATAGATGATACCAACAAAGTATACAAACTTCTCAAGATAGTTATTAACATCTTATAACAATAAGCATCAATATGGAAATTATGTGGCACATTCTAGGATAGTAATAATCACTGTAGATAAGAAGGTAGGTGTAATAAAGAGTACTAAAGAGACAAAAGAAAATAGATGACAATTTGTATGAATAAGTATGAGGATCATGAACAAAGTGTTGAAACTTAGTTAAATGGAAATAAAAGTTGAGTTCTATATCATTGATTAAATAAGATTGAAAAAAAAAACCCATGTGTGATCCTAATAAGGATTATGATATTGAAGTATAGGAAGGTGGGTAGCATTCTATAAAACAAGAATCTAAAAGAAATAGTAATAAAATGGACTAATTATGAGAAAAGATTAAATATGTGATCATAAGTTCATTGGTGGATTATAAAGTCTCTAAAAGACAACATAACATACAGTAGAAGAATCGTGATATTTTCAAGGTGACATTAATAAAGGGAAATACAACAAATGAAATAAATAAATAAAATTCCTAGAAGATAAACAAATTGATTTAGAAAATGTGATGCCACAATAAATCTATAAAATTGTGTGGATATCAATATTAAATGGTTAGCAAGGGGGACCAAAAAGTAACTCATTTCAAGGGATGATAGACATAAGTTATCGACATTATTACCCACTTCACCTTGCACCCTTGTCACTTCCCAGCTTGACTTTGAGATGGTGCTTATGTTGGAAAACTATGGTTGAGTATGGAATAACTCCAATTCAAACAACTGCTATCAATAGTCTTGATTAAGCTAAGTGTTTACTTTGTTATTTCGGTCACACATTGCTATTATGTTATGTTATTCATAATTCACGTGTTTATAAAGGCTACATGATTTCCATTACTATGGACATTATTGGTTGTCCAATATACTGACATATATTATACACACGAAATTCTTTCAAAAGGAAACTAAGTGTGTTACATACATAATTGCATATTGGGTTGTACATAAGATATGGTTGTGAAAAAGGTATTTATGAAACTAATATACCTCATGAGGAAAGTTCAAAAAAAAAAAAGTTTTGTATTGCACCAAAGTGGTTGTGTTCCTTGGGTTAACAATCACTGTTTAGAGGCAACTCCAAATAATAATGATAATAATAAAATAAATAAATAAAATAATCTTCATCGTTCTTAATAGTAAGTGGAAGAAATTTCTACCAATGTCTAGTTAGTTTATTAGATGTTATAAATAGTAACATCCACCTCAACTATACAATAAAGCTAAATAAGGCCACTTTGTATCTGTGTTCATTCTATGTACATATCTTCTAGTGGAATCCTTGAGAAATCATGTTTTAGTTGTGATAAACACATGGTTGAAATTGCATTAAGTCATGCATTATAATTCAACGAGAAGGATACCAACATAGTGTTAAAATCCCTAAAGAAGACAATATTAAGTTAAAAACAAAAAGAAGATAGTGAACTAGATATTCAAGTTGGATGGAGTGAGAAGTTATGACAATCCATTGAGAGTGCTGGTAATTACTATTTTGACAAGGTCCAAATAATGCCAATTATTGCAGCCATCAATGCAAATAATTAATAAACGATGCAAGTGATTTATGGAATGTAAAAACCATAATTTAAAATATTAAGAAAGAGAATTCACAAACTCTTACAATCATGTAAGTTCATGAATATTATTTTCATAGTTGTTCACATATTAATCTCTAATTATAATCCACTTCACAATCATTAGAAAGGGTATGCTTTGAAAATATTAAAATTGTTTTATTGCGATTCATCGAATCTCAAAATTCATGGAAAAGATTTCTCACTTTTCAATGTTCAATTGTGCTTCACTCCATAATACCTAGTTGTGTTTTGCATATAGTGTTTACTTATTAAGAAAACACTCAAGCTCTTAATCTAGCGGTCATTTGTGAAAGTGTCAATCTAATATGTGAATATGTAAATATATACAGTTGCGATACTCTCATTGGAACTACCTCTACTTTTCAAGATTTCTTTATCCAAGAGTTAGCATAATATTTTACATATAAAATATTTCTCAAACAATCATTGTGACACTTCGTGAATGGAGTCTACAAACATAAAGTATATAGGTCCAAAATACATTAAGTCTTTGAAATTAGGAACTAAATGACCTATTCATAAATAAAAATTTCCATCACAGAACATAAATTCTCTATAATACCATACATATTACTCATAATATCTTTATTACTTGGGATGATGCACATACTATATGTCGTGACTACCCCTCACTTTTGAGCATCTGTGATGTCATTTTGGCTTAGATAGATGCCCATGCTGATGATCTAATTATAGTTTCATGTTATTTTATTTAGGAACACCATGTAATATTAATGCATTTCAATGGAACAAATGAAACCACTTATATAGACCATTTAATGGATTAATAGGTATTGTTGATTAAAATATTTGAAGTCTCACTTATTGATGTGTGATTTACCTGATGTACGACTTACTCTGTTATGATTTATCTAGTGTACGACTTATCCGATTTATTGATGTTTGATGTATAGATTGAAGGGATATGATGTATCTAGTGAGTGAATTATTGAAATTATGGTCTATCTCATGTAAGATTTACTTATAGTATACTAAGATTTATTATAAAGCAGGTATGTGAATACCAGACTTAATAAAATGATGATGATGATCACTTGTCTATATATATTTTGTTGCATGGATGAGAACTAACCTGCAGATCGGAAAGAACTATATGATAACCAAGATCTACACATGTGATTGGGGAATGTTGAGACATCCAATGAGGAAAGGTATGATATACATTGATTTATTACATTTTGTATCTACTTGATATGCACTATTATGACATGGGTAAAGTATAAATGGTAGGTGACATGACTACCTGACTGGATTATTCGATGACAAGTATCCAACCAGCTTCGTAGTGTGGTCCATATTAGGGTGTTGACCCTAGTTTTGAGGAGGGGTGGAGGTATTTCCCACCGTGTAACCTCCAAGCCTGGAATCGTGGGAGGTCAGTGATGGACACGCTCCCCTAGACGTGTGATGATGATTGCCAGTTGCCTACTGGGGAAGTTAGGTCGATATAGTCGACGCTTCCGCCATACTGGTTTTATCAGTGGTTAGATCGGTATAGCCGATGCCATAGTATATTGCAGTAGAGGATGGATAGGATAGGGACAGAAGTAGGTTAGGAAGGATAGGTGGTTACAAGTTAGATTGGAGACTCATGATGGAGGTGGTATCATTGCTTGATTTAATTTGACTACTATGTCTATCTCTATTTTGTTATGCCTTATTTTCAAAATCATTGTGTCATTTCACCCTAACTTCGGGACGAAGTTTTTTGAAAGAGAGGTGTGTGTAATGCCCCACTTGATCCCATAAGGCAAATTTTGATTAGCTTTTAATTAATCTGTAAATAATGACTTATAATCTTTGAGTAATATCTACACTTGTGAAATTGTATTTTTATTTTATTTTTACTGGTATGACCTTTATTATTTATTTCATTTCTAATATGTCTTCTCAAATCAAATCTTAGATGAGGTATGGTCTTCCCTCATTTAATTCTAAAATCAATATTATAGATTTTGTACATCCAATATGTAAACCTCAATTCAACTTGTAGATAAGGTATGGCCTTCCCTCATTTAATTCTAAAATCAAATATCTAGATTTTGTACATCCAATATGTCATCTCAATTTAACTTGTAAATAAGGTATGACCTTCCCTCATTTAATTCTAAAATCAAATATCTAGATTTTGTACATCCAATATGTCATCTCAATTTACATTTTGGTCTTCTCCCATTTATCTTTGAATAAAATATCTATATATGGTAGGAAAGTCAATGTTAATAAATGAGAATGATGGGAGGGGTACTTATGAAATTAATGGCAAGTAGTTGAAGTGGATGAGAAGAAAATATATAAAAGGGAAGGAGGATGAGAGGAAGAGGGAGGATTTTGGTCTTGTTTGGCATGGTGGGGGATTTTGTATATCAAATACCTATATTTTGTACATCCAATATGTCATCTCAATTTAACTTGTAGATAAGGTATGGCCTTCCCTCATTTAATTCTAAAATCAAATATCTAGATTTTGTACATCCAATATGTCATCTCAATTTACATTTTGGCCTTCTCCCATTTATCTTTGAATAAAATATCTATATATGGTAGGAAAATCAATGTTAATAAATGAGAAGGATGGGAGAAGGCGGGGGGTGGGGGAGAGGGGGGGTAGTCATGAAATTAATGGCAAGTAGTTGAAGTGGATGAGAGGAAAATATATAAAAGGGAAGGAGGATGAGAGGAAGAGGGAGGATTTTGGTCTTGTTTGGCATTGTGGAGGATTTTGGTCTTGTTTGGCATGGTGTGGGATTTTGGTCTTGTTTTGGCATTGAGGAGGATTCTTGGCCTTGTTTTGGCATTGAGAGGATTCTTGGTCTTGTTTTGGCACTGAGGAGGATTCTCGGTCTTGTTTGGAGTTGGAGGGTGTTGTTTCCCACTAGGACACACTACAATTGGTTGGACTTGGCCTTGGAGGGCTAGGGAGCCTGTGGAGGTTCCTTGGGCTAGGAAAACAATCCTAGTTGGCTGGGAGGTAAATCTAGTCGGATAGTGCAATAGGAACGTCTCGACAAAATCCAGGTGCATCTCAACCAAGTCAGTGATATATGTATTCTTCGATTGCTAATTAATTACATAAAATTTTGGAAAAATAAAAGAAAGTAATATTTTTAATATGTTGTAAATAAATTTTACTTGTATATTGTCATCAAATAAATGTTGAACATAGAAATATTTTATTCTCCTTCATGTTGTGTTTAGTTTAAATGACATATTTGGTTTAGTATGCAGACCTAGGGTAGGTCTTTACAGTAAGGGAAGGGGGAGGCTAACCCTATGCAGACCTAGAGAGGCTATGTGGACCTAGGTGGGATAGATGACGAATGGGGCTATAGTGAATGGAAAGGGAGTAGTATATGTGGATAAGGGAGAAGAACCACACAACCAAAGTCGAGGTTTCCCAAGTAGTACCACCATAAAACCAAATGGTCAGTAAAGGAGACCACACGAGACTAAAATCCAAGGGTAACATCTAAAATAGGCCAAGGGAACTGAAGCATAAACTGAGCCCACTCTTTCTGTTGAATCCCCCCATTAATCCACGCCCAACAGTGTACATGATAAGTAAACCCAATAACTTAATCACCAAATGACAAGACATACTTCTGGGTTTAAGAGGCCCACCTTCAAACACACGATTAATACAAATGGGTGAGGGATCACATGGTTGGCTCAAGTGGCAGAGAAATGGCACAACAAGCTAGTTGAGGGCTGCAAGGGGCTGTTGGCTGCCGACTGAGGACCATCATGGAGAAAGAATTTCTCCTAGGGATATCACCCATGAAGTGGTGGGTAACATGCATGAAGACTTCATTAATAAAAATTGGATGTCTGCATTCTTAGTAAACAAGGTTCATGAAAAGGAACACCACTGTATTTCTCAAAATGTAGTGATTATGGGCACCGTCTTGTAGCAAAAAAGGTAAATTCGGGTTTTGGATGTCCAATGTTTAATGTTGAGGACTACGGTTTTCAACCTTAACAAGGGTTCCCAATCTATTGCTTTTAACTTTAAATTGCCCTTGAATTTTGTCCCTGGTTACCCCAAGGAAGAGGAAACAATCCATCAAATGCTTGAAGACATGGATTTAGGCAATTAAGAATCATAACCTACTAATATAGGTCCAAATGACATTCACAACAAAAATGAATTTCATTAGTATTTATTACAATTCCACAAATAAATTTGGGGTTATGTATAGTCAAGCCCCTCTTTGCAAATAACCTCGCTAACTAAAATTACAAACCTCCAAATTTCACACATGGTCAAAATTTAGACCTTAATTTTTCTTTTTATTGTTGTGGCTTACACACATTTATGGATTTGTGTGATAAAACTATAATGAAAGCGCCAGTGTTGTCAATGATAACAAACACACTACTTCCTTCAAGGGAATTGTTACTGTTGCCTTTATTATTATCGTTATCAATATAGGAACTTACAATGGGCAAGTTGTTATATGCAATGGTGCTTTTATGTATGGAGTATATTTCAAGGCTTTATAACATGTACAACACACATTGGTGTGCATCATAAATGCAATGCATCGATGATCAATACATTAAGATGATATGCAATGTCCTTACTCAATTCTTAACCAAAATATATAGTATAAATATTGTTATTGTTTATCTCCCGAAAATAAAAGTTCAATGATTCTTTGTTGCAACCAATGTGGATCTAAGTCTATCTGGATATTTATAATGCAAAAAGGGCTCAATTCATGCACCACCATTGTTATAGAGGGAAAATGGAGGGACCTAGTGATTAGTTTCCTAAGGTTTAAGCAAAAATGAAGGATGAAGATCCACATAAAATATTTGATGGAATAGGAGGTCGGTTCAACTATCATCCTAGTGAGATTGACGACAATGACACCGTGATTGAATTGAATCAAAATTAATGACAATGAATAAGGATTCAAAAGAATACATGGAGTTTTCTAATGTAGACCTATCATTCCAAAGCAACATCGCCACAAATGTTCTTTGGGACTATCATTAAGATTCTTGATGTTTATACAAGTATAATTAATTGATAGATGTATAGGCAAATTCAACAAAAATGAAAATGCTACTTATTTTTTATAAGCGAATGACCAAACATCATTCATGCTCATCCAATATTTTACACTCAACTATTGTAATATTCCTTTAAGACATCAACTTCATAATAAAAAAACTACAGTAGAAGATGAGAACATATCCAAATAGGTAGGTCACCTCCATGGTAAGTTGTAATCAATTTCCCTTATCCATTGGAGAGAACATTAATTAGTTACTATAAAATATAACGATAAAGAAAGAGAGCATAAATGTGTTATCGTAAGAACATATCGAAATGGACAAGTAGCCTTCATGGCAAGTTGACATCAATTTCCCTTACCAATTGGAGAAGATATCAACCATTTACCACAAAATATTGTAGTAAAAAAGAGAGCATATATCTGCTAACATAAGGGAAACTTCCCAAGAAATAAAACACATTCTTGGTGAAAGCACATGGACACATTCACAAAGTGCCCCATTTAATTCCTATAACAAAGTGTTATCCTTCCTTTGAGAGGAAACAAATTCTCAAGCACTATCTCTATAAACCTTTACAATTTGGCTACAATCCATTAATTTCTAACATACTTCAAAACAAAAAAGAGATGATATATGAAACTTTTTATCTTTTACACACACTCAAATTATATCAATAGCAGAAGCCACACACGCATAATTTTGCTTATAAAAATATGTATTTAAATCCATGTCGAAGCTAGTTTTATATATATAATATTTCAAGTGGCACTATACACATTATATAAACAACGACATATGCCAAACCTCATAATTCTTACGTGGAAAATGATTGTATTAGCACTAACGTGGTTGGTCTTAATGTGGATGGTAATGGTTTATCTATCAAATTTAGAGGCGTTGAAACTTGCCTCTAATACAATCCTTCCTTCTTTGCACTTGCCATGTTTTAAGCACACCCACAACAACCAAGTGTTATGTGGAAAATATGGCTACAAAATCTGCCATATTCCAAGATTGGATTGAAAATCATGATAAAAACCCATATAACATAAAAACAACAATCGATCTATAAATGTAATGGCCCACCATTCTTTACATTCTCTTCTTTCGCTATTTTGAGAACCATATACCAACTACTAATTGTGTTATCAAGTTAAGAAACACTAGAAAAAAGGAAACAACATTTCCATATATATATATATATATATATATATTTGAGCATAATTAAAATATTTCTCTTACATAAACCCAAGGATTGGATCAAATGTTAGAAAATTATATATTATGGAGCAATGCAACACATAAAATATGCGGAAAATACAAGCACACAAAACACATAAAACCAGAGAGACACATATATACGTGGTTCACCCAGTTTGGGCTACGTCCACCCCGAATAGCCAGTCCTTCCTTTCTATTATCCAGCAAAATGAAGAGACAAAACCTACAACAGATCCACTGTAATATCCTCTGTTCTCTCTCACAGTCTCCCTATCTGTTTCTCGCTCAGAGAATACACATATAATACACAGCCGCAGTACAATACCCTCATACAAAGAGAGGGGTTGCCTTATAGGGCAAAAAATCCTAAACTAAACATAACTTCTACTGTCAGATCATCCGCCTAATGAACGGCCCAGATTGACGAGGAATTACTATACTTTTACAAGGCAATTTTACATCTATTTTTAGCTTCGGGGGCGCTACCCCCGAAACCCCCGCTGGCCCCCGGACCCCCCAGCCAGGGGTCAGCCCCTCTAGATCCCGCGGGGGGGACAAGTCCCCCCCACACCCCCCTCGCTGCAAGGGTGTACAGTTTTCCTGGGGTATACATCCAGCTAAAAGAAGGATCTCTGAATTAGGATGAAAATCAGGCTCCACACCCAACATCAAATATAGAGTAAAATTTTATTGGGCTAACATGTGGAGCATAAAATTTCTAAAAGCAGTGTTAGAAATAGATATATAACATAATGATAACATGTACATTTGTTGCATATGCAATGACATTGATTAATGGTGGTTACACATTCAAATCTCTGTATAATGTTCACACCACTTCTTCACTAAACTTCTAGTCAACCTTAGAAATTTATCACAAAACACTCCAGCCTATGCATACCTCTCCCTAAATAACTACAAGTAAGAGGTTCAACAACTTTTTAGGGTTTTAATGAACAAAAGAGAAGAGGTGAAAATTTTAGGATCTGAGAACCTTGTCAAAGGCAAATCCAACTCTTTTATTAAAACCCTTTCGCATTAATCCCTAAATGTACCCAAAATAAAAATAAAAATTAAGTGATGGAAAGATACTAAAGAGTCATCAAATGAATCTATATAAACAAAAAAAATCATAACTATATATAAGTATTCATTTTCATTAAAAAAAAAAAACCCTTCCACCTAAATATGGGATATTTTTTAGATCCTTTATTTTATTTTTCAAAATTTATTTTTATAATTAATTTGTTTGACACAAAATACAATAGCAAGGTGGTATAGATAGTGTTCTGTGCCACTTAGTTTAAATAAAATATTTTGATCTCATGATGTATTATTAGAATTGATGCTGACAATAATAAAATTATAAAATAAATAATATGAATATTTGTTTAACCTTTTTATAATATAATTAAGCATTTTAATGGAGAGAACATTACATTTAGGAATGTGTATGACATGATTCACTAAATAAGTTTTTATAGATTTAAGTTTATTATACTTTATATAAATTTAAGATAAAATAATGTGGCCTTTCCTGACTGCAATACATGTGGCCGCTCCCTACTGGAAGACTTTTTCTCATTTGAAGAGAAAGAAAAAAGAACATCAGTAGGCAAGTTGTCTAATTTATTTTAGAATAATAAGAAGAAGAATTTTTTTTAACGTCCACGATGCTAAAAATAGGCTATGGGACATATTGCTTCTCCATCTAGTTCTTGTATTCGACCCTTTTCTTGTGGAGTCTTACAATAAACATTTCCAGTTTCTTGACAAACCCCTCGCTAAATAGATTATCCCAAGAGCTAGCTACTCGAATATCTACATAATTTTCCCTGCTGTCTTTTAAGGCCTTACATTCTAAAATGAAATGCTTTTCTGTTTCCACTTTTCTCGAAGAGTAAAAAATACATACTCTTTCCTCCCAAATTTCTTTTGGCCTTTTCCAACGTTTCACAACGGAGTTGATGAGAATTAGTCCTTAATTGAGCAATAAGAATTTTGGTTCTTCAAGAAATATTGGCCCCTATTTACGCTTTTTGTTGATGATTATGAGTGGGATTAAACTCTTAAATATAATACTTCTTCTTTCTCCATAGCTCCTTCTCCCAAGCACATTTGTGGAACTTATCCATAACAAAACTTTTTATCTCTTTGCTATTTGTGGGACACATGCTCAAGCAAATACCTCATTTACTAAACCATTTGTTATTTTGCCACATCCAAGTCTTCTTTCTTTTGCACAATATGTCATTAAACACAACCTTAGGCCATTTACCCTCTTCCATCTGGTCATTTTTTTTAAATACCTTATGACTCGCACCATGGCAATTTCTTCAATAGGAGAAGTCTGTGTTTCACTCAACAAGATAGCATAAGGAATTGCACTTTTAATTTTGAATTTGTTTGTAATCTAATGCTTCTAAATTTTCTCAATTTGTTTCCACTGCATCTCAGATGTACTGCTGGCCCACAGTTCACAACCATAGAGAATCACCGGGATCGCTAAAAGGCCAAAAATAGTTAGAGCGGTTTTCCAATCCCATAGCTCTGCCTCTCTACACCTGTTTTGAAAAGCATAAAATGCTTTCCAACCTCCCAAAATTATTTTATTTCTACAACCATCCCAACTTAGATTTATGTTGAAGTCAATTATGAGGTATTTGTAATTCACAACTTCTTCCAGAGTGTTGCCTTCAAAGTAGAACTTATGCTGGTTATGCTTTCTTTTGTTAGAGAAAACCACTACTTTCGTTTTGCTAATATTGACTTGCACCCCCACCCTTCTACAAAAATGCTCAAGGGAAAGTAATTGCTCTTGCAAACCAAGAGCATATTTAGCAATCAAAACAAGGTCATTTGCGTACACAAGAAGTCTTATTATGAGCTTTCCCAAATGGATACCATCACCACCTTTCGAATTTAGCCACTCTTCAAGCTTGTGAATATATAAACCAAAAAGTGTAGGAGACAATGGGAAACCTTGCTTGACCCCAATATCGCTTCTAAAACTTTCAGAAATTCTTTCTGAAGTTATAATTTTGACTTTCACCTCTTCATACAGCCTATGCACAACTGCTCTCAAATGCCTGGGAACCCCAAGTTCCTACATTATGTGCTAGAGCTTATCTCTAGGAACCGTGTCAAAAGATTTTATGAAATCAACAAAGCAACAAAAAACTTCTTCCCTTTTCACCCAAACTTTTTCAATGATGTTCCTTAAAGTTATACCATGATCAATTGTGAAATGTTTAGATCTAAAACTTGCTTGCCCTTTAACACATTTATCTCTTTCTTCTGCCAACTTGCTGCTTTTATTTTCTAACATGCTTCCAAATAACTTTGCAAACAAGAGGTTTATCATTATGGTCTTGTAATTGGAGGGATAATTGACGTCACCACTCTTGAAAAGAGATATTGCCAAACTAGTTGTCTAATATGTGGGGAACCCCTGGTATATGATGAGAGAGGAAAGTGTACAACGTTGAATGATGAGAGCATGTCATGTAGAATAAACCGAATCCACATGTAGGTGATTGATGAGATCAATGTTGTACACCATTATACACAACAATAAATGCAATGAACAAAATGAATTGAAAATAATTGCTCTTCAACGACAATTGTTTAATAAAACTCCAATCTCATAAACCAATTAAATTTTAAATAAATAAAATTAAAAAATTTTAAAAAATAAATTAACTTAATTTTATGAAATAAACTTTACAAATTGCTAATTTATTTTTTTAACCAAAATAAGCTGAATCTATAATCAACGCAATATTAATTAAGTTATTAAATAATAATGATAAAGAACAAATACCTTGATAGTTGAACCCCCTAATAAACAACCATGGAAGTGTGACCTTCACCTAGCAAGTATGGTGATGAAAACCTCGCCTAAAAAGTGGCGCTAAATAAGCATGGGTGACCTTCGCAGTCGATTAGAGAAACTTTAATGTAAACCTGGGTCCATAACCACGCAAGGACGTGCCTTCCTGTCCCAATTTCTTGAAATAAATTTCAAACAAACAAAATATAAATCATGACGGACGAAGTGTCGGAGACCGTAGTGCCTTATTGGAACTTGCAGTAGTGCCTTATTGGCTTATGCAAGTTCCCTTCCACGGTCGGGCTTATACAAGTTCAGTTTCCTTTCTAACACTCGGGCTTATTGCAAGTTCAGTGCCACACTTGGGCTGGGCTGCGAAGGCTAAGAAATATAGTATTGTCTTCCATCTAAAGTGGAAAAATGGCCGAGGAACAACAGGGCACGAACATCGACAACAATAACGATGAATCAACGAGGCAGGGCCCCATTGTTGTAAGCTTCCCAAGGACTCAGCCCCAACTCCCACCTCTCAAAGTAGAGGTGGAAGAGGGTCGAGAAGGAATGGAACCTCGCAATATGTGGCAGGTAGGTTCTGTATTCTCATACAATAATTAGCTGTCTTAAAAATGTTTTCTGCTTGCAAACGAAATTTTAATGCCACCCATTTGCGGAATAGCTAAATTCGATTTTAGTCAAGTGTTTAAGTTCGCTAGGGTTGGCAGATAGGTCTGATGATTAACAGCTTTATCATTGAGGGTCTAGTTTACGAAGTGTTAGGGCAACTTATGCAAGTCTTTAAGCTCTGTGCTTCATAGGATTAGCATTCGAAGCATTCCGAACAATAACCCGAATGCTTCCTGTGCTAGCATTCTTAATGTAGCAATAGTTGGTGCTAAACATTTGTTTCAAATTTTGTAGTGCAAGCTGAAAATTGTTTTGAATGGTTTGCGTGAATTCTTAATTGTGCAGTCACTGCTAAACCGATGTTACAATACTTCATGTGAATGTGATGTTGCTAGAATAGGCTAGGAGTTTTTTTTTCTTGTTGCATTTTTATTTCATAGCTTGGTCAGGTCTGTGGAGCCTTAAGAGTTACAATTATTGGCAATATGTGTGTGAATTGGAGATAAGTCTACTTATGTAAGCTGATGCCGGTACTTTGTTTATGCAAATGTGAATGAGTCTTAAGAACACACAGAAGTGGGCTTATGGATTTTGCTATTCATGCACCTCTTTTGAGTGAGTTTGTTGGATCTTTTTGGGTAGGGTAATTAGGAAAGTGACATGGGTCACTGGTATGATGGGAGTGCCATGGACAAATTATTAAATCAATAAACTGTGGTGATTGAAAACTCTCAAGTAGCCAGTGTAGACCTCCGTAATTGCATTGGAACGTGGGTGTCTAATAAACATGGAGTTATGTTGGAGCACTTAACTTCACCAGTTCACTGTGAGTTTTTTTTTCATTAAATGAAGAAACCTGGCCCAAAATAGTGTCCTAAAATCACTAAAGGCCATTTTAGGGTCTTAACAATAGAGAGTGTGCTAATCATGACATTTAAAAGCTTCAACACAAAATAGAAAAGAAGACTGTCAACTCATGAGTCATAACCTTGCTAGGAATTTGAAAAAGAATAAAATTTCAACTGTCAACCAAATCAGTTATTGGAATCGTGAACATGTGGCATTGAATCAACCAAAGCAAAGGGGAATTACTTGAGAGAGGCCAAAGGAAGCTATGCTAGCAAGTACTATCTTGGGAAGCTTTGAGAAATGTCCCCAAAGACTTGTTGGCCAATGAGGCTAGCTGTATGTCATCTTAGCTTCAATTTGCTCCAAATCAAAACCACGAAGATAATAAGTTTAAATTAATGTTTTGGGTGTTAATGCAATCTTTTTTTTTTAACAGAAACGAGTATTTTAATTCAAGAGGTCTGAGGCTTGTGCTCAGAGGTATTACATCTGAAGAACCAATATCTAGAGGTTTTCTGAACAAGCAAAATTCACCTACTCTGCTTCTTACATTCAATCTAGCAATTTCCCAGAAACTAGCGAACATTCCAATACAAACAAATTGCTGCAGTAAGAGACAAAAATACATGTCAAGGGTAGGGGCCAGCTAAGGCAGAGGATCCCATGAATCTCCCTCTTTGCAGAGGAGAGATCCTACTTGTAAGGAGATAGTAATGTTGGCTTCAAGATCCGCATCTTTGTTGTTTTTCTGAAGGACATGAAAGAACTGAAGTCTGTCAAAGGACACGATCAGCTTATTGATACGAGTGAACAACCATTGCAAATGGAGATCTTTAGGAACCGATTTTGTCACAATCAAGCCAATGAGGCTTTGTGAATCTCCAATGACTCGAGCCTCCTTCATTCCACATTTTTGCAGCTGTTTCAAGCCTTAGAGGAGAGCCATGGCTTCTGCTTGATTGTTCGAAGTAAGCCCCAAACCCTAGGCAAAATGGGAAATGATTTGATCTGAAGGGCTGCGAATAATTCACACTATTATCCCCAAACCCTTCTGTCTTTTTTTCTTGCATTTAGGGGGGCTTTCCCAGCCATCACTACCATGAATTTGGCCCATGCTTGCTCCAAATGAGCAGGCATCTCTATCTTCTGCCACCCTACCTAGTTGCTGCTGTCCCACATCGTGCATCGACCATCTGTAATCATCCACGTTCATAGCTCCAGCAATTTAGGATTATCCTCGATTGCTTCTGCGTTCATGATCCTATCCTCCCAGAGGCTGATCTGCTTCCCATTGCCTGGAATCCAGAACAAGTGGTCACGCAGCAGCGGGAGAGCATGATTACACAACTGATGGATCTAGGAGCCTTGTCGATTAGTTCGGAAGTTCTCCAGGCTGCGAAGACGCTTTCCGAAGCTGTACTTTTTCCACAAAGCAATTTGGACCCATCACGGATTCTTTGCTACCTGCTGCCATAAGATCTTATCCCTCAGAGCGACATTGTGCTCCCTGAGAGGTGTTAATGCAATCTTCATTTGATGTTGTACAGTAAATTGTTGCCTTACCTGATACTGGAATACATCATCTTGTTTGGAAGAAAGACTTGAAGTTGATATAATAGGCACTAAATGGTTTATATTACTAATAAATTGATAACTTTTATCTTTGAACTGACTACATTTAAGATTTTACTTTTCCTTATTGAATGGATCTTTGTTATAGAAATATATATGCTTTATAGGGCACTCTTACTTGTTTCACCATTTATTAACTCACCCAAAATTTGGAAAGTGATATAGGGTCTTGCAGACCACTCCCTAATGAATCGTCAAACTATGGAACCTTGTTATTGATATGATTGAGTGTCAAACAAATAGTAGAGAGATAAAGTTCTAAAGAAGCTTTCAAATGGAACAATATCAAATTGAAAGGTTTATTGAAACTGCAAAAAAAAGGATCTAGTATTGTTATTGGTCCAACATCATTTTTCCCCAAGGAAAACACCTCATGGAAATCCTCCAAGTAATTCCTCATGATCCATGGTCGTAGGGTCCTATCCTAGCCCCCTTATTTAGATACATTATTAATGTAGGTGGCCCTAGCCCCCTTATTTAGATACATTATTAATGTAGGTGGCCCATTAAATAGTTAGCTAATAGTCACTCATTGTAAAAAAGGACCTCTTTGTTAATACAACCCAAATTAGTTAGTAGGTTCTCATTATAAGTGGGCCCATAGGTAGTTAATATTCTCTATGGATAGATATATAATGAGTAGAAGGTAGTAATTCCTCATGATCCATGGTCGTAGGGTCCTACCCTAACCCCCTTATTTAGATACATTATTAATGTAGGTGGCCCATTAAATAGTTAGCTAATAGTCACTCATTGTAAAAAGGGACCTCTTTGTTAATACAACCCAAATTAGTTAGTAGGTTCTCATTATAAGTGGGCCCATAGGTAGTTAATATTCTCTATGGATAGATATATAATGAGAAGAAGGTTATGTAATGTTTTGTCAAGAATTGTGACTGTATTTAGAGCACTGCCCTTGGAGGTTACCCCCCCGTGAAGAGGTAGGTAAACTTAACTCTATTTTCTATTATCAAAGAGAACTTTCTTGGGCGTATCCCTCTTTTTTCTTATGTTCGTTGGTTTTGCACTATATTTCATGTGAATTACACTACAAGTGATATCAAAGCTCTTTCTTTGGCACAATGTGGGGGAATTTTTGGGCACAAAGTGGGAGATTTTTTTCTTCTTTTTTGTTGATTTTGGACGGGAAAAAGAGGATGATAGAATTTATGTTGCTTTATGAAACTTTTTGTTCATATTTCGAAGAATCCAATCCAATAATTGAATTTATCTCAAAAAAATACCCAATTTCAAAAAAAATAATCCAAAATTAAATCTAAGAAGTGCAGTTATCAACAATTCAAAATCAACAATTTTTTAGGGTTTTTTTCAGGGGCAAATTTTGCTGGTAGAATTCAGGTCAATTTCTGAAACTTTTTGTGCAAAATTTGAAGAATCTAAACCATGGACTGAATTCCTCTAAAAAATAGCCAATTTCAGGGAAAATCATCCAAAACAGAGTCCAGGAAGTAAAGTTATCGATAATTTAAAGTCAACATTTTTTTAGGGTTTTCTTTTGGTGACGGCTGCAAATTTTGCAGATTGGATTTTTTTGATAGAGAGCACAGATTTCAGTTTAACCAACTCTAGAAGATCTAGAGAAGTTGTGGCATTTCATAATTGGAGTCATAATAGCCAATCTTATAAGTATGCCATAAGTTGTGATTATTTTACATTTTGGCCTCAAAACCTACCTTGCATAAGTTATTTTTTGACAATTTTAAGCGTTTTTTTTTCTTGTTTTGCTACAAATGAGTCAGAATTGGAAAGTTAACTTAAGTAATGCCAGGACAACATAAATGTGTTGAAAGGCAAGTTCAATATGAAACTAGATGGGAGGTTTGATAACTTTGAAGAAAATTTGACAAAACAGTTTTCAAATATGTTAGCTTGAATCATACTAGGAGAAAACTGCTTGACTACACAACAAATTGAGGCACGACTACACAACAAATTGAGGCACACCAAGAAGAAATTTCTAATTGGGATCTATTTAGCTGCCCATAATACTTGTTAAGTCTACACAACAATATATCAATGGATGATAACATATAGCATTGTCCTCCTAAGGTGGACTTGAACAAGTTTGATGGTTATGACCTGTCAAGATGGGTAACTTAGATGGAACATTATTTCGCCCTCCAGGGTATTACTGATGACATAATGAAACTTCAGGTGGGAGTTGTTGAAAATAGTACCAAGGAGAGGTGTTACTAGGCTTTTATCCCTTTTAGCCTAGCGAGCACATTAATTACTTTTGTCTCAATGATATTTATGAATTATATTAATGTCAAAGGTGGAAAAGGTACTTAGAAGTGCTGTGCCATGTACTTTTCTAATATTAAAGTCACTTGTACTTTATAAAGTGACTTTATGTGTAAAGTACTAAGTTTACTTTTCTAAAATTAAAGTGAGTTGAAAAATCACTTTATGAGAAAAAATAGAAAAGGTACACAACTTGGAAAAGGTATTAAGAGACTTTTAAGTGATGGGGCCAATGTATGAAGCAGGTCATTTGGGAGAAATGATCTCAACTACACATCTTGAGATTTGGAGATTAAATCTCAGCCATTGGATCCTAGGTTTAGGGATTCAATCTTTTCTAAGGAGACAAAAGAGGGAAAAGGGATCTCATTCTTTACTTCACACTTGAGAGAGAGCACGAGGAAAAGAGATGAGAGGAGAAACTTCATGAAGGAGGAGAGAACTTGCAGCTAGAGAAGGGCATGAATTCCAAGGAGAAGGAGGCAACGACAACATCACGAAAATCGAGGAGAAGAGAAACTACAAAAGGCACGAATTTAGAGGCAAAGAGGCATGATTTTCGAGGGGCTGTAACACAAATTTTGAGGAGCAGAAAAACTTGAGATTTGAGGAGGATTCTGCTGCTGTTAGGCGCGAAATTTGAGGCACGAATTTTGGGACAACAGACTTAGGCAACACAAAAATCGAGGAAGGATTTTGCTGCTGTCTGGCACGATTTGCGAGGTAGAAAAGTCACCTTCAGGCATAGAAATCGAGGCAGGTTTTGCATAGATTTTAAGGCAGAATTTGGGCATAAAATTCGAGGAGCTAAGCTGTGAAAAAATGCATAAATTCTGGGCACTAAATTTGCTGAAAATCTGAGTTCGGTGGGCACAAATTTTCCGAAATTTGCATTTAATGCTACAACAGAAAAGGGAGATAGGTACTGTGTTTATTTTATGTACTTAGTCTAAATTTCTCAAGCAATAAAATCCTCCTTTGAAGACCGGTTTTCCCCAAGAGGCTGTGGGGTTTTTCCAGGGTCTACTTGACCAAAAATTAGTCTCAAATGTGTTGAATGCTTCCATCATTTTTGCATTAATTATCAGCTGTTAGGAAAGTGAAAAAATTAGTAGAAGCACTCCTTTTGTTTGCAATAAATGCATTCTGAAATTTATATCAGCATGTCAAAACATGTGGGTTGGGCCTAAACAAACACATGCAAACTTGTAAACTGAGTTAAGGGTGCAGATCAGAAATTTTCTACATGGTATCAGAGTTAAGTTGAGGATCAGATCTCAAATTTCACTCAGCTGATAAAGATGGTAGCAAACATTTAAAGTCTTCAAATAGTGAACCAAAACCTTTGAAACTTTGCCAGAAACCCAAAAACTTTAGCAATTCAGAGGGAGGAAGGTTCTAGCTCACATATTTGCTCCATATTGTTGGTTGTGGGGTCATGGCTACAAGGTTGAGAGTAGAGGACAGATTGGCAGGGGCTGAAAACTTTGGCCCGGGGAAGGAGAGAATTATGCTTTTATTGGAGGAAGTTGAAGTGTGGGATGTTGTTGAAGCAGCTGTACATGCACCCACTGATCCAGCTCAGTTGGCAGAGTTCAACAAGAAGAATGTGAAGGCAAAGAGGATCCTTCTAGATGCCATCAAGGACCATTTATTCCCTCATGTTTCAGGGATGAGATATGCATATAAAATGTGGGAGTCCTTGGTCTCTTTGCACCAGAGTTCTAATGAGAACAGGAAGATAGTGTTGAGACAAAAACTACACAACACCAAGATGACAAAAACTGACAGTGTCACCTCTTTCCTCACCAGAGTCTCACTGGTGAAGGATGAGTTAGCTGCCATTGGAGAGGTTGTTCCAGAGGATCAGTTGGTTAGGATTGCCTTAGATGGGTTCATTGAGAAGTGGGATGGCTTTATCCATGACTTGGTGGCCAGAGAGCAATTTCCTGGTTGGAGGAGGATGTGGGACGATTTCATCCGGGAGGAGACCAGAAGGAGTGCGAGGGGTGGCAGCAAGAGTGTTGGGGGAGGTGAAGAGGAGAATGTTGCTCTTGCTACAAAGGGCAAGAAGGGAAAGAAGATCAAGAAGGGGTCTTCCAGTGGAGCAAAACAGGAGAAGGGGAAGCAAAACGCTAAGTAGAAGGACATGAGCAAAGTGAAATGCTTTGCTTGTGGGAAGATGGGTCACTATGCTATACAGTGTCCCAACAAGAAGGGTAAGAATGTAATATTCCAAATAGAAAATTTACAGTGATAACAAAAGACATGCCATAAATTTTAACACAATTTTTTATTCAACAAACACAAGTACAAGAAAATATGCCTAGAACACCAATTTTATTAATATGATCAACTGGAGTACAATATGAGATAGAAGGAGTGCACATGGGCTTGCACAAGGCAAACTACAAACCTCAGGTGATCAACAACAAAATGTACATCTGCTACAATGAACTGCTCTCCTGGAAACTATGCTGTCCTTGGCTTTCTGCATTGTTGACTGACTTCGGCACTTGATTTTCCCACTGAATAGTGCTCAGAAAATTCTAGGAATCCGGGAAGGTGATCCTTGCCCCAAACCCAAAAAAACCCAGAAGGGGTTCTCCCTACTTCCAACCTTCAAAATTGGACCCCTCACAGCTTGACCCTCCTCTAATTTTGAAATATGTTGCTATAGCTGCTCATGAATATTTCTGCCCTCAAATCTCTAGCAAACCTCCTCAAATATGTCTCCAATCAAATCCCCAACACCTCAGCTCCCAAATCCTCCCACAAACTTGCCCCCGAAAGAGCCTCCACAAGTGACTGCACAATCCAGGGATGGCTTACACAGTTTCTGGGGAAGACTCTGTGAATACTGCGAAAAGGCTGAATCTCCAAGGCTTCCACCACTGCTACACTTCAAAAATGCTCCTCTAATGGCCCCTGTAGCTCATCTGGTGATTCTCCACTCGATTCCACTTCACAACAACTCAATTGCTCTAGCTACTGCGCAGTGGGCTCACTGACTGCGTCACAACTCCACTTGGAAATGTAGAACCTGTGATTTCTTGCTCCACCGGACACAAGTATAGGAAGCTACCCTCCTTGAGTGGCACTTGAAGTCCACTGAAGAAGGGGTGAGCTTCACTCCTTGAGAAGCTCCTGTGCTAAGCAGCACAACGTTGGCTCAACTAAGCAGCTAAGGCAATACGATTTTCTGAATAATCAAATACTGCCAATGACTTCTCCAAACCTTCCTTTTATAAGTGTTGGGCATGCATTCCTTGTGGGCTCCTCCACCAATTCGATTTGCCCAAGGGAATTCGAATTTCTTCCTTCACTAATACGCTTCCCTTGTGGGTCCCATTCTCCACTAGCAATTTAATTTATTCCTTTTTCTTATGTTGGTCACAAAAAGGTACTTTAAGTTACTTAATTCAAAATTGACAAAAATGTATTTTCCCAAACATTAGGAAAATTTAGGAAGGGACATTATAGTCCTCCCCTCTCGGATGTTGCTTGACCCCAAGCAACTGCAAAACTGGAGGCTGTAAATTTTGGTCATTCTCCCATGTAGCATCCTCCTCCGGCAAATCCTTCCACTTGACCAAGTGCTATGGACCACCTTGTTCCTCAACCTTCTCTCCCTAGTATCCAAAATAAGCTCCGGTGTCAAATCATGTGCTGCTTGCATGACCTTCTCCCTCAACTGAGATCCTGGGACCAAATATATCTGATCCTTGTATAGATCACATCATCCATCACTCAGAATCAATCATCCCTGTGTACCATACAAAATCTCGCATGCCTGCATGTCTTTGGAATACTCAACAACAATTAAGCCTTCCAATCCTGCGTGACATCCATCAGTGACAGTGCTGCTAGTCTGCGTGAAAGGGCATCAGCTACTATGTTGTGTTTTCCCTTCACGTACTCAATCTCAAAGTCGTAAGCTTGAAGCTTACTCACCCACTTTTGCTGCCTCTCCTCCAGTGACTTCTACTCAAGGGAGAATCAAACACTGTTGTGATCCGTCTCTACCTTGAACCGGTTACCCACTAGAGACTGTCTGAATTTCGCCAATGCATGCATCATCGTCAGCATCTCCTTATCATACACTCAATACAACCTCTCATGAGGCAGCAACTTCCTGATCTCAAACACAATGGCTTCACACTCCAATAGAAAGGGCCGTGTGAAATTTGACAAAGCCTAAACTGGGCAACTGCTCATGACCCTCTTGAGCCTCTCGAATGCCTCCTCTACTATTTGCGTCCACTCAAAAGCACCCCTCTTTGTCAAATCTGTAAGAGGTGCTGCAAGTTGTGAAAATGCCCTCACAAACCTCCTGTAATAGGTGTAAATACCCAGGAATCCTCTCAGCTCTGTCACATTCCTGGGTGTTGGCCAATCCAATATGGCTCGGATTTTCTCCTGATGTACCTTCACCCCATCTTCTCCTATCACATGCCCAAGGTACAATATCTCTGTCAGTCCAAACTCACATTTGTACATCTTCGCACATAACTGCTGCTCCTCTAGTATGCATAGCACTTCCTCCAAGTGTTGGAGGTGCTCCTCCCATGTCCGACTGTAAATTAGTATATCATCAAAGAAAACTAAGACAAAACGTCTCAGCCGTCCACGGAACACATGGTTCATACAAGACTGGAAGGTAGCGGGAGCGTTGGTTAGCCCTTAGGGCATCACCAAGAACTCAAAATGTCCATAGTGACAACGGAAAGCGACCTTGGGAATATCTTGCTCCTTCACGTGTATCTGGTGGCACCCCGAATGCAGATATATCTTAGAGGAGTATTTAGCTCCTCTAAGCTCATCCATCAACTCATCTATGCGGGGAATGGGACACCTGTTCTTCAGAGTCTTCTTATTCAGTGCCCGATAGTCTATGCACATGTGTAACGTCCCATCTTTCTTCTTCACCAGCACTACAAAAGAAGCAGAAGGACTAGAGCTAGGACTGATATGCCCCGATCCTAGTAACTCTTGTATAGCCTGCTCTATCTTGTCCTTATAGGCCTTGGGATGCATATAAGGTATGGTGATGACTACATTCACACCCTCCAACTCAATTGTGTGCTCGAATCCCCGGTCTGGTGGTCTCCTTGGTGGAACATCTCCAAAAACCTTCTAATGATGCTCCAACAAAGCTAATATGTCATGGTGCGTAGCCTTGGCCTGTGACCCAGTCTCTGAAATGCGTAACTCAACTGCCCACTGCACATCTCCATGCCACAAATCGACCTCCATCCTGTGAGCTGAAATTGTTTAAGGTGGATAAGAGTGTATCCCCCTCAACAATACTGGCCTCCCATCAGGCCCTTTGAACTCCATCTCCAGCTGCTTCCAATCAGTGGTGACTTTCCCCAGTGTGTACAACAACTGAACTCCCAACACCACAGTGGTATCTGGAATATCAACAACAAAGAAATGATCGGTGAGAGAATAGTTCCCCATTTGCAAACTCAATCTAGGGACATATCTTGTACACTGCATGGTCCGGGCTCTAGGTATCAAAATTGAGAATCCCTCAAACGTGGATGTCTAGATGCCCCTACACTCCACCATCTGGGCATCAAGAAAATTGTGTGTGGCCCCACTGTCAACCAAAACTGACACACACTGCCCCTGAATGGTCCCCTTGACTCTGAGTGTCAGGTACTTCGGCACACCCCGAAGTGAAGCAAGAACTCCTCCCTTTGGAGCAAACGGTCCTCCTACATGTGGGGGTAGTGGTGGTCCTCTTGCTCCCGATGGACCTCCCTCATCCCTTAGCTCCTCCACTATCTCGTTCTCCTCCTCCTTTGGCTCACTATTCGAGAACACCTCAATGAAATGGGCCTTGCCCTTGGTGCACTTGTTACCTGGTGCCCAAGGGTATCGACACGTGAAACACAATCTCCTCCTTCTGAGGTCCCTCCGTGTCTCATCATCCAACTGATCATGCCCTCCATCTCTCTGTGGTGGCCTTATATCTTTGCATCCTTGTGGGGCTGTGGGTCTCGTGGGAACGAAAGCCCTGTTCTTGGCCACTGTGTCAATCATATCTTGAGCTCAAGAGATGACATCCTGTAATGATGTGGGCTTGTAGGCCCCTCACCCATCCATGCAGTGGCTCAGCAAGACCCTCCACGAACATAATGATCAACCGGTTCTTGGAAATGTCTATCACCATCATGGCCAACCTCTGAAACTCAATGATGAATGCCTCTGTGCTGCCTGTCTGTCTCAAATGGGCTAGCTCCCTGAAGTGAAGCTTCAAATCCTTCCTCTTAAACCTCTCCAACAACCTCCAGGTGAACTCTTGGTATGATGTGATGTGAATGTGTCCAAGTGTGATTAGCCCATGGTACCACCACTCCTGGGCATCCCCTTCCAAGTGAAGGGTGGCAAATCAAATAACATCTTCTTCTTTCATGGGATTCAGGTGGAAATAGGTGTTCCACTTTTGTATCCATGCCTGCGTTGAACTCTTTTCTCCCCCATCAAAATTTGGAAGTGTGACCTTCCCTGCCAATCTCTGCACCTCATGGCTGGATGATCCTCCTCTGAAATAATTTCTAGCCGCTGTGGTATGCCTCTCCTTTAGGTGAATGAATTCACCAAAGGATATCACCTGCCTAATCCGGGCATCCAATCCCTTACACTCATCGATGCCTAGCGCAATCGAGTGTACTAGATTTGCAACTAGATTCGGCTCCCTCTCAGGCTCTGGTTCCTTTATGAAGTTTCGCATCAATGGTCTGCCAGCCTGCCCACGCTGTGGAGTGTGTGGGAGCTGGAATGTACGGCTACCTACTGCTCTGGAACCTCCATCACCTTGAGGCTTTGTTGCTCCATCTAGCCTTCCAACCACATGCAATCCCATCACCTGTTGCATCATGTCCATCATGATTTGCCCCTGCCTCATCATTTAATGAATTGCTCATAGCAGATCCTCCAAAATCTGGTCCTGGCACCTCGGCCTGGGCTCCTCCTCCTCATCGTGCTGGTCCATTCCTTCCCTCCGGGCTTCTACTTTTGTGTCTGAAAATCGATCTGGGTTACCTTCTCTCCCATGACCTCTGCCTCTGCCTCTGCCACGACCTTTATGAAAAACCACTCTTGGTATCTCGGTGGCATCACCTGCCCTTGTCCCCCACCCTGGCCAAGAATGTTAGGTCCCTATATTACTAGTATAGTCCCTTACTGTTGTTAGTGTAACCCCCTTATTGTTATTGTTGTACCCCTGTAACCCCAATATTGTTATTATTGTGCCCTTACATTATTATTGTTAGGTCGGCTAGGATTATATTGTGACCCCATGGACTCCTATATATAGAATGAGGTTTTGTCATTTGTATCATCCAAGAATTGTTCATTTATGTAATGTATTGGAGGTTTCCCCCTCGAAGTGGCTGATTTCTAAGGCGTTGATCTCTCTTTTCTTCTATTTTTGGAGTTGGTTTCATAACATTTGGTATCAGAGTTTTGGATTCTAGGGTTTTGTTGCTCCAAATAGGTCATTGTGGCATTTTTGCTATAAATTTTTTCCTACGAAGATTCAAAAGCTTAAATTTTTAGCACGCAAAGCCGAAATCACGAGGAACTTCGTGTAGAAATTCCAAATCTTGGTTCGCAATATTTCTGGAGATATGATTTGTGGAACTTAGGGTTGTTTCAGGGTCCTAAATTTCATCTAAAACAGGTCATCGTGGAATTTTCGCTATAACTCTTTTTATACAAAGGTTCAAAAGCTGAAATTTTTATCATGCGAAGCTGAAATCCTGAGGAATGTCGTGTACAAATTTCAGATCTTGGTTTGCAATATTTTCGGAGATACGATCTGTGGAAGTTAGGGTTTTTTCAGGCTCCTGAATTTCATCTCAAAGAGGTGACCGTGGGAAAATCTTGATAACTCTCTCTCTGAGCATCGGATTGGAATTCTGTAAAAGGTGGCCGCAAGTACACAGGCTATACTTTCTTGTTTATCAATTTTAGAGCCAAAGGAGGAAATAGTGACACGTGGTACGCTGTACAGGTTTACTCTATTGAACCCATCCATAATTAGGTCATTGTGGGAGATTGGACATAACTTTTCTTTGAAGAATCCAAATCAGGTCAGACCTGTGGCATTCGATAGAAGATTCAGAGGGCTACTACAAGGCCGAATTTCAGATATTGAAGATTCGAAATCACAGAGATAATTCAGTTTCAATATCGAGCTCCTCAAAAGAAAGAAAAGGGTGTGTATTTTTTTTTTTTTTGAGTTGCATAAGTCTTGTGTGAAAAATCAGTTTGAATTGATTCCAAGGGCATATTGTAGAATAGATATCAGTATTGGGTTTTAAAATGCCCCTTAAAAAGAATTCAATGCCCATTAAGCCTTCAGAAGGCTCCACTATGACTCATGAAGTCAAAGAAGTGCACCATGACATATCAAAATTACAAGAGCAAGTGCACCAAATTTTGCTCTCGCAAAGAGCAACAAAAAATGAAATGGAAGTTTTGAAGAAAGGCGTGGAAGCTAAGATGGATGGTTTGAAGAAAGGCATGGAAGCTAAGATGGATGGCATGGAAGCTAAGATGGATGACATGGAAGAAAAAATGAAAGACAACATGGAAAACATGAAGAATGATCTAAAAGCAGACATGGAAGGGTTGACAAAGTCGATACAAGAAATGTTTCCTAATGGCAAAAAGATAGTAGAGGAAACTCATGATGAGAACAAAATAAATGTTAATTATGATTTCATAAACTCTAATGTTGGATGGAAGAACCACCATATTCCAAAGATGGATATGAGGAAGTTTGATGGCAAGGATCTTGTAACATGGACACTACAGATGGAGCAATATTTTGATCTGAATAATGTGCAAAACACACAAAAGGTACGCATTGCAACTTTACATTTAGAACAAAATACATTTGTATGGTATTGATGGCTTTGCTCTCGTAAAAAAATTATTGTCAGTTGGTCAATTTTTACGGAGAAATGATAGCACATTATGAGGATACAAAGAGCAACACCTTTTTTAGCCAATTGATAAATCTCAAACAAAAGAGTTCAATGGTGGAGCACATTGAGGACTTCCAAAAATTGAATATAAGGGTAACTGATATTCCAGAGGAACATAGGATTGATGTTTTCATAGGGACTTTAAAGGATAACATCCAATATGAAGTTCGTGTTTGGGAACCTGATTCATTGGAGAAGGCATTCAGGTTGGCAAGAAAAATTGAATGTAAAATTATGGCAACAAGGAAGCTTACTACTCAGATCTATAAAGATGGAAGTGTTGCTATTCCTAGACTTCCACAACCTACAAGGTTGACACCACAACAATTGGAAGAAAAAAGAGCAAAAGGGCTTTGCTACAGTTGTGATAGCAAATACACTAAAGGTCATAAGTGTGCTGAGAAGAAATTATTTTACATAGATTGTGAAGAGGAAGAAGAAAATGAACAAGAAGAGGATATACACCGGGAACCAACCCTAGAAGAGGAAGAAATGAATCCGACCATATCGTGTAATGCACTGGCAGGAATTACCACTCCTCAAACTCTCAAGATAGAAGGACATATCAAGAAGAAAAAGGTTATAGTGTTGATTGATTCAGGTAGCACCCATAATTTTATTCATTGTAAGGTAGCCAAGGAATTAAATTGTTTCCTATACCCAGCACCAGAATGTCAAGTGATGGTTGCAAATGGAGGAACTATAAATTGCTCTGGAAAATTCCATAATATCAAGCTAACCATGGGGAATATGTATTGACTAGTCCAATGCTTTCCATTCCTATGGGAGGTGCTGATGTTGTACTAGGAGTACAATGGTTACAATCTTTGAGGACGGTAGCTTTTAATTTTCAAGAACTTTTCTTGAAATTTTTTTCAGAAGGAAAGGAAGTCGAATTACGGGGTATTGAAGGGAAGCCGGGAAGGATAATAAGCTCTAATGTCATGACAAAGCTTCTAAAGAAAGAACAACGAGGAGTAATTGCACAATTATGCTCACTAGAAGTTCCAACATCAAAATCATCTATTTCTGCAGATCTCCAACAAGTCTTGGAAAATCATTCCAAGGTGTTTAAAACTCCCAAAGGACTCCCACCTATTCGTGATCATGATCATGCTATTCATTTGATTCCAGGAAGTGTTCCTCCAAACATCAGGCCTTACAAATATCCTTATGTCCAAAAGAGAGAAATTGAACGTATGATTGCAGAAATGTTAGAGGCTGGTATAATTCAACCTAGTCAAAGCTCTTTCTCTGCTCCAATAGTATTGGTGCACAAGAAGGATGGATCATGGCACATGTGTCCGGATTATAGGGAGCACAATATGCTCACTATTAAAGATAAATTTCCCATTCCTGTGATTGATGAATTATTGGATGAATTCATTGGATCTTCGTTCATGATATCATCAAATTAGAATGAAGACTGGAGATATTTTGAAAACAACATTTCGAACTCATGAGGGTCAATTACATGGAGCAATTTATTTTACCAAGTTGGATCTTCGTTCAAGATATCATCAAATTAGAATGAAGACTGGAGATATTTTGAAAACAACATTTCGAACTCATGAGGGTCATTGTGAATTTCTGGTCATGCCTTTTGGCCTTACCAATGCACCTTCTACATTTCAAGGGTTGATGAATTCCATTTTCAAACCCTTCCTTAGAAAATTTGTGCTAGTATTTTTGATGATATACTAATCTATAGCAGGTCTTGGAAGGATCATGTTGAACATGTTGACAGGGTGCTCAAACTATTGCAGGAGAAACAATTATATGCAAAAACATCCAAATGTGTCTTTGGAGTACAAGAGGTGGAATATCTGGGTCATATTGTATCTCACGAGGGTGTTAAGGTAGACCCTAACAAAATTAAAGCCATTAAGGAATGGAAAGTCCCCACAACCATAAAGCAGTTGTGAGGATTTCTTGGGTTAACATGGTATTATCGCAAGTTTGTTAGGAATTATGGGAGAATAGCAGCTCCTCTAGCAACATTATTGAAGAAAGATGCATTTTCATGGACTCCTGAAGCAATTAAGGTCTTTGAACATCTTAAAGAGGCAATGTGCCTATCACCAGTCTTAGCTATTCCAGACTTCACAAAAACCTTTATTGTGTAATATGATGCCTCAGGAAATGGAATTGGTGCTGTTTTAATGCAAGAAGGAAGACCCATTGCTTTTGAAAGTTGTCTACAGAAAGCTATTTATAAGAAGGAAATGTTGGCAATATTACATGCACTAAAGAAATGGCGACCTTACCTAATGGGAAGACACTTCAAGGTAAAAATTGATCATGATAGTCTTAAACACTTTTTGGGGCAAAGACTATCTTCAGAAGAGTAACAAAAATGGGTCACAAAGATGTTGGGTTATGACTTTGAAATCATTGACAAAAAAGGGAAGCTAAATGTTGTTGTAGACGCACTCTCAAGAAAGGATGAAGAGGTGGAAGCATGCTTTGTGCCATTTCTATTATCCAACCAGATTGAATCACTGAAGCAAGGGATGAATGGAAGAAGGACGAAGAAGTGTGGACACTCATTCAAAAGTTGCAGCAAGATCCTAGTACATCTGATACATTTAGTTGGAAAAATGATTCGTTATGGTACAAATATTGCTTATATATTTGTAAATATTCCCAACTAAAACAAAAGATTCTTTTGGAATTGCACACTTTTCCTTTAGGAGGACACCAGGATTTTTAATAACTTACCACAGGGTGAAGAAAGATTTTTTTTGGGATGGCCTTAAATCTAATATTCAAAAGTTTGTGGCGGAATGTTTGGTTTGCCAACAAAATAAAGTTGAGACAATTAAGACCTTGGGTCTTCTACAACCTTTATCCATTCCAAGTCAACGTTGGGAGGAGATTTCAATGGATTTTATCACAGGTTTACCTAAGTCGGAAGGAAAGAGTGTCATCATGGTGGTACTTGATAGAATTGACAAGTATGCACACTTTTGTGCATTATCTCATCCATTTAAAGCAAGTATAGTTGCTACTGCGTTTATGGAAACAATTCAAAAGCTACATGGAAACCCAAAGATTATTGTAAGTGACAGAGATCCCATTTTTACTGAAAATTTTTGGACGGAATTATTTTCTTGTTTGGGTACTCAACTAGCTCATAGCTCATCTTATCATCCTCAATCCGATGGTCAAACTGAGATAGTGAATAAATGTTTGGAAGGATATCTTCGTTGTTTTGTATTTGATAAGCAAACATAATGGGTCAAGTGGTTACCTCTCGTTGAATGGTGGTATAACACTTCCTTCCATACTGAAGCAAAAATGACCCCATTTATGGCACTTTATGGATATCATCCATCGTCCATCACATCATCTTTAAGAGAAAATTCTAAGGTTCAAGCAGTGGAAGATCACCTCGAGCATCAACAAGAAGTTCTCCAACTATTAAAGGATAACCTAAATTTGGCACAAAAACGAATGAAACAACAGGCAGATCAACATCGCAGCGAGAGAAGTTTTGATGTAGGAGACTGGGTATTTTTATGGCTACAACCATACAAACAAATGTCCCTCAAGCAAGCTAAGAAGGATAATAAATTATCGCTAAAGTACTATTGTCCTTACAAGGTGTTGCAAAAGATTGGTACTATGGCATACAAATTGGAGCTTCTTGCTTCTTCGCGAGTGCATCCAATTTTCCTTGTTTCATGCTTAAAGAAGGTTATAGGTGACAAACTTTTAGTTCAAACAATATTGCCAGAACTTGATGAGGAAGGAAAATCATATTGGAACCTGAAGCAGTCATGGAAACAAGAACTCGACAGCTATGAAATTGATCAATTTAAGAGTATCTCATCAAGTGGAAGAACTTACCCACTGAAGGTTCTACATGGGAGGATGACAATTTTATACAAAAGCATCCGAAGCTACTCAAGCGTTGAAGACAACACTTTTTTGAAGGAGAGAGGTATGTTAGGTCCGTATATTACTAGTATAGTCCCTTATTGTTGTTAGTGTAACCCCCTTATTGTTATTGTTGTACCCTTGTAACCCCGATATTGTTATTATTGTGCCCTTACATTATTATTGTTAGGTCAGCTAGGATTATATTGTGACCCCATGGACTCCTATATATAGAAGGAGGTTTTGTCATTTGTATCATCCAAGAATTGTTCATTTATGTAATGTGTTGGAGGTTTCCCCCTCGAAGTGGCTGATTTCTAAGGCGTTGATCTCTCTTTTCTTCTATTTTTGGAGCTGGTTTCATAACAAAGAACATGCTCTGATACCACTGTAATATTCCAAATAGAAAATTTACAGTGATAACAAAAAACATGCCATAAAGTTTAACGCAATTTTTTATTCAACAAACACAAGTACAGGAAAATATGCCCAGAACAACAATTTTATTAATATGATCAGCTAGAGTACAATATGAGATGGAAGGAGTGCACTTGGACTTGCACAAGGCAAGCTACAAGCCACATGTGATCAACAACAAAATGTACAACTGCTACAATGAACTACTCTCCTGGAAATTGCAATGTCCTTGGCTTTCTACATTGCTGGCTGACTTCGGCACTTGATTTTCTCACTGAATAGTGCCCAAAAAATTCGAGGAATTTGGGAAGGTGATCCTTGTGCAAAACCCATAAAAACCCAGAAAGGGTTCTCCCTACTTCCAACCTTCAAAATTGGACCCTTCACAGCTTGGCCCTCCTCTAATTTCGAAATTTGATGCTGTAGCTGCTTCTAAAGATTTTTGGCCTCCAAATCTCCAGCAAACCTCCTCAAATATATCTCCAATCAAATCCTCAACACCTCAACACCTCAGCTCCCAAATCCTTCCTCAAACTTGCCCTCGAAAGAGCCTCCACAAGTGACTACGCGATCTAGGGATGGCTTACACAGTTTTTGGGGAAGACTGTGTGAATACTGTGCAGAGGCTGAATCTCCAAGGCTTCCACCACTGCTACACTTCAGAAATGATCCTCTAATGGCTTCTGTAGCTACTCCGGTGATTCTCCACTCGATTCCACTACACAACAACTCAACTGCTCCAACTACTGCATAGTGGGCTCACTGGCTGTGTCACAACTCCACCTGTAAATGTAGAACCTGTGATTGCTTGCTCCATCGGACACAAGTAATGGAAAATACCCTCCTTGAGTGGCACTCGAAGTCCATTGAAGAAGGGTTGAGCTTCACTCCTTGGGAAACTCTTGTGCTAAGTAGCACAACGTTTGCTCAGCTAAGCAGCTAAGGCAATATGATTTTCTGAATAATCAAATGCTGCCAATGCCTTCTCCAAACCTTCCTTTTATAAGTGTTGGGCATGCATTCCTTGTGGGTCCTCTACCGATTCGATTTGCCCAAGGGAATTCAAATTGCTTCCTACACTAATTCCCTTGTGGGTCCCATTCTCCACTAGCAATTTAATTTATTCCTTTTTCCTATGTTGGCCGCAAAAAGGTACTTTAAGTTACTTAATTCAAAATTGACAAAAATGTATTTTCCCAAACATTAGGATAATTTACGAAGGGACATTGCAAAGAAGAAACAGGGAGTTGTAGCTTGAACAAATGTGGATGATTTTGCGTCTATGTTTAATTCAAAGTGTGCTTTGGTGGTGAGTTTAGCCACTCATGTCACATCTTCCCATGCTTGGTTAATAGACAGTGGAGATTCCTGCCATAAGGCCGGAGTTAGAGAGGACTTCACGAGCCTTTTAGAGGATGATATTGACTTGGAGGTTGTGCTTGGTGACAACTCCAAAGTCAAAGCAATGGGGATGGGGACAATTTCATTTCAGAGGGAGTCATTGTTGATTTTTGGTAGCATCGAAAATGCTCTAAGTCTCCAAATTTGGGGAGAGGCTTAGGCACATGTATTCCAAAGAACCCATAAACCGTTTGTGAAAATTTCACTCAGAATATGTTTTATTATAAAAATTAATTATTTTAATGGGGACATTAAGTCTAAACTTAGGGAAATTAAAAAATTAAAGGGTATTAATAAAACATGGTGAGAATGATCAAGAAAAAGCGAAGATCAAGTCAAGTTATAATCTTAGCTGTTGATTAGAGATCTAATCTCGACCGTTGATGTCTCAACGAGAAGGTTATAAAGGAAGGCTTGAGGGCCATTTGGAAAGACACATCGAGTGAATCTAGTTATTGAATTCTTCTGACGGAGCAGTGCTCGAACGAAGATCAGATCTAAGTGATTCCAACGCAGAGAGGGTCAAAGATAGCTTCTGGAGAGAGTGATTTTCTCAGCTGGAGAATCATCAGCAGAGAGAGGCAGAAGAGAGCTAGCGCTGAGCCAGACAGGCTTACGCAGAGCCAACACAAAGCCACACAGAGGTTGCATAGTGGATGAAAGGGTTTCTGAGATTTTACAGTCGGATCAGTTTCAGAAGCTGAGAGCCAGGGTGTGAGACCGAGAGGTTGAGATCTAAGATTCCGGGAGTCAGATCGATCTATTGTTGGGGTGACGCAGTGCCAAGAGGAGGTGACACAGTGCCTACGCAATCACCATGCAAGACCTCCAGGGTCATCTCATCTAGTGTCCGGATCAGCCGAAAAATTCCGGTGATTGGGGTAAAACTCACAATTTTTCTGTCAGTATACGTTCTTCTTTGAAGGCAACACTCTTGAAGAAGTAAATGAGTACAAATACCTCGGGATCGATTTCAACAACAAACTTAATTGGGAGGACTGCAGAAAGAAGAGAATTTTAGGAGGGTGGAAACCTTATATGCTCTTCAAAATAGATGTAGAGAGGCAAAGTTATGGGATTGGAAAACGATTAAAGTTCTTTTTGGACTCCTAGTTTGTCCAGTGATGTTATATGGGTGTGAATTGTAGGCTAGCAACACCCCTGTCTCAAAATGGAAGCAAATTCAGAAAATCCAAAAATGCTTGATCATGAACAAGTTCAAAATAAAAAATTTGGTACCTTATGAGATAATGTTGAGTGAAACAGGAGCAACTCCCATAGAAGTAATTGCTATGGTGCGGCTCATAAGATATCTAAAAAGAATTGAGCAAATGGGAGTAGGTAGATGGCCTAATGTTATCTTCAAGGAAGGCATGAGTGAAAGAAAGAAAACATGGATGAGGCAAAATTGCACATGGATGCAAAAATGGAATATCTACCTTGATGCTTGTCCCACAAATAGAAGGAGCTAAAGAATTTTGTTATGGAGAAGTTTCGTAAATAGGTATGGGGAAAAGAGTTGGGTAGAAAGAAGAAGTACTACATTGAAGGATTCAACCCTACGTATGATCTCCAACAAAAAGAGTACATTGGAGCTAACATTCCCTGGAGACCAAAGGTTCTTATTGCTCAATTAAGAACCAACTCGCATCATCTTTGGTGTGAAACAGGACGGTGGAAAAGGCCTAAAGAAGCTTGGGAAGAACGAGTGTGTACATTTTGCACGTCTGGGGCAGTGGAACCAGAAAAAAAATTCATTTTGGAATGTAATGCGTTCAAAGACAACAGAGAAAGTTATGGGAATATGTTAGCATCGGTTTCTTGGCATTGTCTTTTTAGCGATGAGATTGTTGGAAGGTTGGGCCAGCTCATCTTCAATTTGAAATTGAAAAGGACTGAAATGCAAAAGGCAAAAAAATAGAGAACTATAGTCCCATAGACTATTTTTAGTCTCGTGGACGTTAAAATTTCATTTCAATAATGTAATATATTTCAATAATGTATTGTTCTTTGCTCAGTTTCCATGTTTCAGAATCATAAGAATTTAAGTGTACGCTGCTTCAGTAATTTACTTCAATATTTCATGAAGAAATCTGAAATAACTATGTAATGTAATTTACAAGTAGATGAAGTAGATTCAGCTGGTTGCAGTAGGATTCTTGAGATTGTTAGATATAGGAATTTTCACATGGTATCAGAGGGTTTGATGTGAAACAGGAAGAACAGATCTAGCACTGAAGTGAAGGCTGAATTGCTGCAGCAACAACAAATCGAATCCTTAGAGGTATTGCGTAGTTCTATCCAGAAGGGCTGAATTTTCGAGGTGGTCTCTCTCTGAGTGAGTCGACAGAGAGGTAAGACTTTCAGATCGAGATCTTGTCAAGGCAGAGGGAGCAACGCAGAGCTAGAGGGACGCGGTTTTCTGCAAGCAATTGCTCGGCACAGAAGCGTCAGATGAAGAAGAAAAGCACATAGTGAGGGAATTCTTCCTCAGTGAGTTCCTTGCTGAGGAATTCAACATTTCTCATTTGCTGGGCAGCAGAGTAGTAGCAGACTTACCAGCTCCATCAGGGAGTGCGTAAGCCAGCCTAGAAGCTACGTAGTAAGGAGAAAGAGGAAGCAATTCGACAATTTTTGGCTGAGATGGCATCCCATGGACTTGGAGATCAGGATTGGTTGGAGGGTTCCTCCAACTATGTAATCTGGAAGGAAAGAATCAAATTCCTTCTGGATGAATATGATCTCAAGGCGTTCGTGGACAACGTGGTTGCTATACCTACAAATCCAGATCAGAACAAAAAGTACAAGTCCGATATGGCAAAGGCCAAGAGGCTAATCCTTGATGGTGTCTAGGATCATATAGTCTCTTATATAGTTAACAAGGACACAACCAGGCAGATATGGGAGGCCTTGTCCCTGCTATACGAAGGAACTTACAAGCAGCGAAATATTTACTTGGAGCAGAAGCTCTGGATGATTCAGATGCAAAAGGGGGAGCACATTACTCCATTCTTAACGAGACTTCTGGAAATCCGTGACCCGTTGGCCGCCGTGGGATCCACCCAAACTACTACAACTATGGTGAGGTTGGCCCTTAATGCAGTCATGGAGGAGTGTTAAGTTTTTGTCCAAAGTATCTTGGGCAGGGCAACGCTTCCTAGTTGGGATGAGATGTGGGCAGCTCTTCAGGAGGAGGAGCTGAGAAGAGATTTGGTCAAGTGCAAACTTGACGGTAGCAGCAGGAGCGGATTGAAGAATCCAGAGGAGGAGGAGAATGCAACCCTCACATCGAAGGGACAACATGGGCAACATAAACAAAAGAGAGATGTTTCGAAGGTGAAGTGCTTCAGATGTGGCGAGATGGGCCACTTTGCATCACAATGTCCTTTGAAGAAAAAGGTCAAGGATGAGAAGCACGATCCAAAGGTTGCAGCCGGGAAGATCAAGGAGGATGAGTTTTCCATGAGTGCCCACGCATCTCCAGGAGGGAGATGGGGTGACATAGAATTGTAAGTTCACCTTGAACTTCAGTTGGGCAGGATCCTTGAGGAGCCCACCTCATGGATCATCACCTTGCTATGGGAGCCCATGATCAACAGTAGTGGGATGGAGGAGTTTTCAGTGGAAGTCAAGGAGCGATGGAGTGACTGTTACAGTGGGTAGCAACGCATACTTCTGAGCAGCGTAGAGCAGCAACAACATAGTGCAGAGCAGCAACAGCGCAGTGCAAAGCAACAACAGTGCAGTGCAGAGCAGCAATAGCGCAGTGCAGAGTAGAAACAACACAGTGCATTAGAGGGACATCACAGTAGCTATCAATAGTCAGATCTTCAGCACCAAGGTGCATCCAATGAACGCTTGTTCAGTTTTTGGGTGGTTTCAATTGTTTCTCTCAACAACTAAGTTGCAGTGCAAATGCAGTGTTAGCAACATTTGAGAGGGAGCTGTAGTATGGTTGCAGTAGTGGTTTGTGGTAGTGTCATAGGCAGCAATACAGTTGCAGCAACAACGCAGTGGTTGGTGGACATCTTGTCAGACATAAACAATGTAGAGGATGCTTTAGGGTCAGAGCAGTATGTAGAAGGCATGTTGTTAGAGCACATTCCTCGCGAAGAGGGAGTGTTGATTTCTGGTAGCATCAGAAGTGCTCTAAGTCTCCATATTTGTGGAGAGGCTTAGGCACATGTATTCCAAAGAACCCAGAAATTGTTTGTGAAAATTCCACTCGAAATATGTTTTATTATAAAAATTAATTATTTTAATGGGGACCCTAAGTCTAAACTTAGGGAAATTAAATAATTAAAGGGACTTAGGGAAATTAAATAATTAAAGGGCATTAATAAAACAGAGTGAGAATGATCTAGAAAAAGCGAAGATCAAGTCAATTTATAATCTTAGCCGTTGATTAGAGATCTAATCTCGACCGTTGATGTCTCAACGAGAAGACTATATAAGAAGGCTTGAGGGCCATTTGGAAAAACACACTGAGTGAATCTAGTGATCGAATTCTTCTGACAGAGCAGTGCTCGAACGAAGATCAAATCCAAGTGATTCCAGCGCAGGGAGGGGTAGAGACAGCTTCCAGAGAGAGTGATTTTCTCAGCCGGAGAATCATTAGTAGAGAGAGGCAGAAAAGAGCTAGCACAGAGCCAAACAGGCTGACGCAGAGCCAGCATAGAGCCACGCAGGGCTGCCCAGAGGCTGCGCAGTGGCTGAGAGGGTTTTTGACCTCCAGGGGCATCTCATCCACTGTCCGGATCAATCGGGAAATTCTAGTGATTGAGTGAGGTAAAACTCACAAATTTTCTGTCAGTTTTTCTCTCTCTATAATTGAATAACCCTTGTGGTATTCAGAGATGTATTCATAAATTACTGCTGCTTAATAATAAACCCCTCAGATTTGCTGCATCGGTTTTCCCGAATTGGGTTTTTCCTGGGACTTTTGTCCAAAATAAAGGTGCCGTATGTGTGTATTGTTCTTTGCTCAGTTTCCTTGTTTCAGAATCATGACAAATTAAGTGTAGGTTGCTTCAGTAATTTACTTAAATATTTCATGAAGATATCTGAAATAACCATGTAATGTAGTTTACAAGTAGATGAATTAGATCCAACTGGTTGCAGTAGGATTCCTGGGATGAATAGATCTAGGAATTTTCACAGTCATCACCTCCTCTGAAGGTGACAAATGTTCTTTATGTTCCGGGGTTGAAGAAGAGTTTGATATCGGTCTCTAGCTTGGAGGATAAGGGGTACAAGGTGCTGTTATGAAAGGGACAAGTGTTGATATATCCTAGGGGATCCTATATCGAGCCTGCTCATGTGATTGGAGCTCGCAGTGGGAGACTATACAAACTCACGTTTTAGCTTGTTCGAGCAATGGTAGCGCAGACCAGTAGCAGTGAGCTATGTGAGCTATGGCACATGAGGATGGCCCACTTGCACCATGGAGATTTCAGGATGTTGAGGGAGATGGTTACAGGGTTGCTTGACTTCAACACAAAGCATCATGATATGTGCAGGGGGTGTGCTTTGGATAGTACACCAAGACACCTTTCCAGAGCAGTGATGGCAGAGCTGCAGGTATCCTTGATTTGATTCATTCTGATGTATGTGGTCGTATGTCCCATGTTTCATTGAGTGGATATGAGTACTATGTGACATTCATTGTTGACCACTCTAGGAGGACTTGGATTTACTTCTTGAAGTCCAAGGATGTGGTCTTTCGGAGATTCCAAGAGTTTAAGGCTCTTGTGGAGAACCAGACAGGGAGGCAAATCATGGTGTTGAGATCATACAATGGGGGTGAGTACACCTTTGTGGAGATGAGGGATATTTGGGGGAGTGTTGGCATTAAGAGGGAATTCATTGTGCCTTACAACCCTTAGTAGAATAGGGTGGCAAAGAAGAAGAACAAGACCATTGTGGGTGCAGCTAGAGCGATGTTGCATGATTAGAGTTTACCTTTCTTTTTGTGGGCCAGGCGTGTAACACTGTTGTTTATTTGTAGAACAGGAGCCCACACAGAGTCTTGGGGAGCAAGACTCTTGAGGAGGTGTATACCGACAAGAAGCCAAAAGTTGGGCACATCAGGATATTTGGGTGCCTTACATATTCACACGTCCTTGAGGAGAAGAGGACGAAGTTGGAACCCACAACAAAGAGGGGTATCTTAGTGGGTTGCAGTGAGACCAGCAAGGCCTACTGTATATATCTTCCTGCACAGAGGAAGATTTACCTGAGGAGGGATGTGACATTTGAAGAGGTCTTGGGGGGTTGATCAGGTTGATCAGGTAGAGCAACAGGCTCCTCAGCAGGGGGCCACATTACAGGTTTCAAGAGCATCAAGTGTTGCATAAGGATCAGGAGGTTCATCTTCTTCAAGGGTGACAGGTTCACAGAGTACAATATCAATTGGTGCAGGTTCATCAGGCACAGTATCTTAGAGTTCATGATCTCCATTGGTTATTTCAAAGCCTTCCTTGCCTAGAGGAGAGAACTAGTTGAGGTTTTTCTCATACCACCACAGGAGACTACTGCAGGGAAGAGGAAGCCAAGATGGCTTCAGGAGACCCTGAAAGAGGCTTATGAGGTAGTGAGGGAGAGTAGACCACTCGAGAGGTTGGGTGGCTTTGTGGCAGATGTTGTAGAGACAGAGCCAACTAGTTTTGAGGAGGCCACTAGACAACAGATATGGAGGGATGCCTTGGTGGATGAGTGTGCCTTTATCAAGAAGAATGATGTCTGGGAGGTAGTGCCACATCCTGATGGGAAGTCAATGGTGACTTCCAATTGGCTCTACAAGATCAAACATGCTGCGGATGGCAACGTGGAGAAGTTCAAAGCTCGGTTCGTGGTGCGGGGGTTCTCACAACCTGTAAGTAGAGGGAGTTTACTATTAGGAGACCTTTGCACTGGTTGCTCATTATACTTCCACTAGAGTAGTGATATCTGTAGCAGCTGAGATGGGATGGAGGATTCACCAGATGGATGTGAAGACTGCCTTTCTCAATGGTGTTATACAGGAGGAGGTGTACATTGAGTAGCCTGAGGGCTTTGAGTTGTATGGGAGGGAGTCTCATGTATGCAGACTGAAGAAAGCCTTGTATGGACTGAAGCAGGCATCGAGGGCATGTCACGAGAGGATAGATGCCTACTTGCAGCAGATGGGTTTCTAGAAGAGTGAGCAGATACAAACCTATACTTTATCTTGGTAGGTGATGATCCACTCATTCTGGTCCTGTATGTGGATGACTTGTTTATTACAAGGGAGGACAAATTCATCCAGTTCTACAAGAGAGATGTTGCTTCAGAGTTTGATACGACTGATATGGGGCTGATGTATTACTTTCTGGGGTTGGAGGTTTGGTAGGAGGATGTGCACATCTTTATGGGCCAAGGAAGGTTTGCAAGAGATACCTTGAGGAGATTCTGTATGGATGGTTGCAGGCCTATGGCTACTCCTATGATTACCAACTGGAAGAAGCTGCATGATGCTGATTTCGAGTTGGTGGACCCCACCTTGTATTGACAATTGATCAGTTGATTGATGTATTTGGTCAATACTAGTATGGTATTTGCTTTGCAGTCAACACATTGAGTCAGTTTATGATGAAGCCCAGAAGAGTATATTGGGTGGCTGCAAAACATGTGTTGAGGTACTTACAGGGCATAGTGGATTATGGTTTGGACTATGTTAGATGTGATGGAGTCAGATTGATTGGTTGCACAGACTCAGATTGGGCTTGCAGTGTTAGTGCCCGGAAGAGTACTTCCGGACATTGTTTCTCGTTGAGCTCGACAGTTGTGTCATGGTTCAACAGGAAACAAAGGTCAGTGGCATTGAGCAGCGTAAAGGCAGAGTACATGGCAACTAGTCAGGCAGGGTGTGAGGAATTGTGGCTTCGCAAAATGCTTCACGGTTTATTTGGTCAGATGCTGAGACCAACTATGATTTACTGCGATAATCATAGTTGTATTAAACTCTTTGAGAATCCAATATTTTACGATCGGTCAAAGCATATAGAGATCAGATACAACTTCATGAGAGACTGGGTTTAGCGAGGGGCAGTGAAGCTTGAGTATATATCCCACTGATGAGCAGGTAGTAGACATTCTCACCAAGTCTTTGCCAAGAGACGAGCATGTTTTATTCAGAGACAGGATGGGAGTGGTGAGCAACACCTTCCTCGGTAAGAGGGAGTGATGAAATTAGTACCAAGGAGAGGTGTTACTAGGCTTTTATCCCTTCTAGCCTAGTGAGCACATTAATTACTTTTGTCTCAATGACATTTATGAGTTATATTAATGTCAAGGGTGGAAAAGGTACTTAGAAGTGTTGTACCATGTACCTTTCTAATATTAAAGTCACTTGTATTTTATAAAGTGAATTTATGTGTAAAGTACTAACTGTACTTTTCTAATATTAAAGTGAGTTGAAAAATCACTTTATGAGCAAAAATAGAAAAGGTACACAACTTGAAAAATGTCCTAGGAGACTTTTAAGTGATGAGGCAAATGTATGAGGGGGGGTCATTTGGGAGAAATGATCTCAACCGCACATCTTGGTATTTGGAGATTAAATCTCAGCCATTGGATCCTAGGTTTAGGGATTCAATCTTTTCTAAGGAGACAAAAGAGGGAAAAGGTTTTCCCCAAGATGCTGCGTGGTGTTTTCGGGGTATACTTGACCAAAAATTAGTGTCTCAAATGTGTTGAATGCTTCCATAATTTTTGCATTAGTTTCAGTTGTTAGGAAAGTGAAAAATTAGTAGAAGCACTCTTTTTGTTTGCTATAAATGCATTCAGAAATTTAATATCAGCATGTCAAAACATGTGGGTTGGGCCTAAACAAACACATGCAAACTTGTAAACTGGGTTAAGGGTGCAAATCAGAAATTTTCTAAATTTAAATAGAGAACAATGTCAAGGGTGGGAACGACATAAAAAAATCTAATCATGCTACATTGTCTGGAGTTAATTTTGTTAAAGTTGTCTATGCACATTTTGAGAGGGATATTCATTATTTGGGGTGACTTACCAAGTTACACCAAATTAGCTCAATCATTGACTTTTAGAGCAGCTTTTGAGCAATTAGCCATCCGTATAAAGAACATAATAGTCCTTATATAAATAATGTTTCATTAGTGGTCATAAGGAGGAGATTCGAGCACAAGTCAAAATGCAACATCCTACTACATGGTAAGAAGCAATTGAGAGGGCTCTAGAAGTCGAAATGGTGATTAATGCATAAATAAAAAAGACCAATATTCATTTCTCGCACTCATCTTCCCCAAGGTAATTCACCCAAGCATAACTCCTACTCATCCCTTAAAGGTACAAAGTTTGCCTCCGCTAGAAATGGTAGACCACTAGAGATGTGCACTCAACTATAATTGTGATGAAAAATATGCTTTAGGTCATAGGTGTAAAGAACATAAGTTTTTCCAAATTGATATGACTACTCAGGCCCTGATGGAATGTGTGACCACTAAAGAGATACTAGCATTACAAGTTGAAGACATCAACACTCAAAATCAAGCAGATTTTGAACCATCATTTCCTTTCGAAGAACCCTTAATCTCCCTACATGCATTATTAGGCCTTTCAGTTGCACAAACATTGAAACCCATGGGCTATATCAAGCACTGGATAGTTATAGTCCTAGTTGACAGTGGTGATACTCACAATTTCTTTCACAAGAGAGTCGCAAAAGAAACCCATTGTTTTGTACGCTTAGTGCACAACTTTCAAATCATAATCATCAATGGAGTTATGATGAAATGTGGGGTTAAATGTGAAAATGTTAAACTCCAAATGGGAGACTATCGACTAAAAGGCCATCTATTTTCCATTGACATGGGTGGTTGTGATATAGTATTGGGGATAGAATGGCTACGCACATTTGGACCAATCACAATGGATTTCAAAGAACTATATTTGAGTTTCACTAGAGGGACATGTACACATCCTTCATGTGCTTCAAGCAGCTCCCCTAAAATAAGCAACTCTCATTGTATGGAGTAGTTATTAAAGAGAGGCCACTCTAGCATTATTTCCCAATTTAATGCCATGTAGGTCATGGATAATATGGCACAACAAATCGACACAGTTTTGCAATTGGTCCTTAACAAACATCATCAGGTCTTTGAGAGACTAAAGGGTTTACTCCCTCCTTGAGGAGAGCACGACCATGGAATTCCCTAATTCCAAGAAGTCAACCACCAAATGTATGTCCTTATTGACACCCTTTTGCACAAAAGGATGATATAGAAAAGATCATTAAGGAACTATTGGGGGCAATTTCATATGTCCTAGTGCAAGCCCTTACTCATCACTGGTAGTGATGGTGTTAAAGAAGAAGGCACTTGGCCAATGTGTCTTGATTTTAGGGTTCTTAATACATTGACAATCAAGGACAAATTTCCCATCCTAGTTATGGATGATCTGTTGGATGAACTTCATGGAGAAAAGTTTTTCACTAAGCTTGATCTATGTTCGCGATACCACCAAACCAGGATGAAAAATGAATACATCTCAAAGACAACCTTTAGAACACACGAAGATCATTATGAGTTTCTAGTGATGTCTTTTGGTCTTTGTAATGCTCCATCCACTTTACAGAGCCTCATGAACAAGATTTTCAAACCCTTCCTACTCAAGTTTGTGCTAGAGCCTAGTCTTCTTCGATGATACCTTGATCTATAGTAAAGCATGGGAATCACTCTAGAGCATGTTGATAAGTGCTTGCAACTCTTGAGGGACAACCTATTATTTGTGAAGTGCTCAAATGTGCTTTTAGGGCTCTTGAAGTTGAATATTTGGGTCACATTGTAAGTCAGGAAGGAGTACAAGTTGATCCCAAGAAAGTGGAGGCTATGCTAGATTGGCCACGTCCCAAAACATTGAAGAGCTTGAGGGGATTTTTAAGACTTCAGGCTACTACTAGATATTTGTGAAAATTATGCGAAAATTGTAGCTCCCTAACTTCACTCAAAAAGAATGGCTTTGTCTAGAATGAGGAAGCCACATAGACATTTACTGCTTTAAAGAAAGCCATGTGCACTACTCTAGTATTAGTAGTGCTTGACTTTAATAAGACTTTTGTCTTGGAATGTGATGCTCCAGGTTGAGGTCTAGGAGTAGTATTGATACAAGGATGCCTATTGGCATTCCCCAGTAAGCAATTGTGTAACTGCAATTTGGGAAAATCCACTTATGAGAAGGAAATGATATCTATCCTTCATGCAGTGGAGACTTGGTGTCCATATCTCATAGGTAGTTGTTTTCAGATCAAGATTAACCATCATAGTTTAAAGTACTTCCTTGAACAACAATTGTCTTCACTAGAGCAACATTAATGGGTCACCAAGATGTTGCGATAAGATTATGAGATCATATATAAGAAGGGTAAAGAGAATGTTGTGGCTGATGACTTATCTAAACAATCCTCCCACGTATTCACTCAGTGTAGGTGAATAATCAGATATGTGATGCAAGTTAGAAAGAGGAGTTTCTTTGTTCTCTTCATGATAGTCTATGAAACACAAAGTCTTCAAACTGCCATTTCTATTTGATGCCCTAGGATTTTTCATAGCCCTCCATTCTAATTGCTCAAGTTGACATTAAAATACTTTGCCTTCTCCAACTTTTGCCTATTAGGGGACTCAAAATAGAGCAGTTCTCTTACATTTATGTTTCCTAGAGTTATTAGGCTTTGAATTACACTTGTATTAGCTGAATTGCGAAATAGAGGAGACCAAGAGGGGGAAAATTGCAAAAGAGCTGCTGTCACCCATGTTGTTTGGTCATTTGAAGCTCTCATTGGTTTCTCAGCTTTAGAAAGTATCTTCAAAGCTCTTTTAAGTTTCTCTAGGTCATCTTCTGTCAAAGCATGCCTGTGAGAGAATGTTCCCTTGTGTTTGTTGTCTCTTGCTTTACAACTGCCAACTAGAATTTCCATAATCAGAGTTGCCAATTGTGACATCAAGGCTATGGGTTCAATGCCAGAACCTATCAACTCTTTGATTCTTCTTACGGTATTGGTAGCATCAGCTGACAAGGCTGAATCCAATAGATCAAGCAACCTTTCATCTTATACAACTCCAACAAGATCATGCACCAGGGATAGAGTGATCCTTTCCTCCAACAAGTTCAGCTGATCAAGCATCACCTTTGCATATACCATGTTCAATAGCAATATCGCAATCAAGCGTGAGAGAAATTCCCTCAATATCTTTGGAGGTGGTATTGTAACCAATGGACTACAATCCGCCATCACCATTGCTCCTATGCCAATTTCATATATATTCAATACAATTCCACAGACTTGATGTCCAATCTGTGAAAATTTCAATCCAAAAATATACAGTTGCAGTGATAGGTTTATTTCTCCTACTTATTACTCCGAGAAGTTATTTACAGAATTCTATTAGTAAATTTTGAAATAAATACTACAGCAACATTCACTAATACATATCCAGAGAAAGGAACAGTAAGAAACAAAAGCATAAGAAACAATCACATGTACACACTTATTTTTGGACAATTGTCCTTGGAAAAACCCAATGTGGGAAAGTCGGTGCAACAGATGAGGGTTTATATATTATTCTTTAGCAAATGAATTCTTTATAAGGAATACACTGGCATATTCATTTAGAAAACACCTGAGACAAAATTCCTGGATCCTTCCGAAGATTTTTTGACACCCGAAAGACCCTCTGTCTCCCTCTGTGTTTCTTTGCATGCTTCTCTGCGCAGTCCCTGCGCTGGATTGCGTTACTCTGCGCGGGTACACTGCGTTGCCTTCTGTGGCCCTTTGCGTCCCTCTCTCCTCGTTCTCAGTCACTACTGACTCCCTCTTCTCCTTCTGCCTCTGCAACTCTACCCTACAATTCTCCCTCTGAAATTGAATTCTATTCCTTCAGAATCGATCTCCTTCGGGTTATTGATTGTGTGCCCGGGTTACTTTCCAAATGACCCTCAAGACTTCTTGTATAATCTTCTCATTGATGAATCACCGACCCAGATTAGAAGTCTAATCAATGGCTAAGATTAAAACTTGACTTGATCTTCGTTCTCTAGAAGATTCACACTCTGTCTTATTAATACCCATTAATTATTTAATTTCCCTAAGTTTAGACTTAGGGTCTCCATTAAAATAGTTAATTATTTTAATAAAACATGAACCGAGTGGAATTTCCACAGATGGTTTCTGGGTTCTTTGGAATACTAATGTCCAAGCATTCTCAAAAAATTTGAGACTCGGAATACTTTTCGATGCTACAAAAATCAACACTCCCTCTTAGCGAGGAAAGTGTTTTAGCAATATGCCTTTTGCATGCTGCCCATGACACTGCCACTGTCACTGCCTCATCTGTACTGCAGCTCCCTTTGAATCCAGATCCTATCTATTCCTCCTACTGAAATGGATTCTTGATCATCCCCATCTTCTCTCTGAAATAGACAAACTTTGTCTTCCCCAGAGCCTTCATGAGGATATCTGCCACTTGTTCTTGTTAAATTTAGATAACCATGGTGATTTATGCTTGACACACTTTTACTTCAATCTTTCTTAAGCTCGATACAAAATAGCAATCACATAAAATTGAAAGTAAAATGCTAATAGAACACAATAATAGATCAATAGAAGACAAGCCAAATATAGATCGGATTTACTATTCATTTTGTTCAACGAAGATATGAGATATTGTTGCGTTACGGTAGTCAACATTATGCTTCAACCAAAAAAGTCTTTCTTGGTCAGCCAATCTTCCATGTGTCACACCCACAACCCTCAAAGACAGCGCATCACAAGTTAACACTAGTCAACCCAAAGACAACAAAGAAAAGTCAACGCAAGCAGCAGCAGAAAATTCAACGCAACAACTTAGGGCTTCGGTCAAACAACCCGAAATTCCTCGATTTTAGTGCCCAATTGTACGACCTCCTAAAATCGGATTTTTGGCAGAAGTTGGATGTCAAACGACCAAGGGTTGACCATGGTCAACGCTGCGGCAAAATGGCCTAAACAGATCAGCGTAGAAAACAGAAAGAACGTAGAAAACAACAGCGTCACTCCACACGTGTGATGGAAAAAGGCCTCCAAAGGCTATCGAACCAATCAAATCACAATGAGAGAATGTGTGATGAGATGATGAGAAAATGACCTCCAAGTCTCTCCAATTTATATTCATCAATGAGGTTGTGTGACACATCTCTTAGGCATGTGGGATAAATCTGGCCGACCTTGCACATGTGGAAATTAAATTCAAATTCAATGTTCTGCTCATCCGATCAAGATAATCTTTAGATCAATCTTGCACCTCTCTGAAAGAGGAATCCAAAAAAAATATGACAATCGTCATATGAGCAATGCAACATGTAGTTTGGACCTAGTTGCCCAATAGTAACACTCCCTCTCAACTAGGGAGAACTCCATCTGTCCACAAGTGCCATTCATCATGTACCAAACCAAACATCATGCGTCATCCCGCCGTAACTTGCTTTGCTAGCTTTTTATTTCAGAACAAAAGGTGAGTCACAAAGACATCACACACAGCTCACTTGAAGTCAACTTATAGGTAAAAACCTCTCTCGGACTCAAAAGAGTCTCATATTAACCCGAAGTTAGTTCACTTACCCGAATTCAGTTTAGAGGATAAAACCTCATCATACTTGATCCCAGATCAAGGTGTTGGACACGTGCCATCCTAGACATAAAGAGTACGACAATCTCCGATGCGTCCATCGGTCTCGTTATGGTCTCTATCCACATTTCCCACCTCATTGGTCAAATAAGAGGTACTTCCCATGAGTGCGAAACTCCATGGGTAGGATGCGCGCGGGGCACAGATTAGAGAGAGGCGAACCAAGTCAATATCATAACGGTGGGGCAGAAGCACCACAAGGTTAGGAAATCCTATCCCCGTGAGTGCTTATAGCTCCAAGAAGCTATCACCAAGCCCCCTGGAGCTCCCAGAGCTCATAGTCCAACTAAAGCAAGACTCTCAAAATAGGGTCTTTCCATGATTCCAAGCTTCTCACGGAAGGTTAGGAACTTGACCTTCCCTAGGGGCTTCGTGAGAATATCCACGACCTGCTCATCAGTTCCTATATGATCGAGCCTTACGATGCCTCGCTGTACCATATCCTGGATAAAGTGTTACCTAATATCAATATGCTTGGATCGATCGTGGAACACAAAATTCTCAGAAAGACGAATCCCACTTTGGTTATCACAAAGGATAACAGTGGTATCTAGCACATGCCCGAACAACTCACTGAAGAGCTTTCGCAACCAAACAGCTTCACAATAGGCCATGCTTGCTGCAATGTATTCGGCCTCAGCGGTGCTCAAAGCCACCGACTTCTGCTTCCTGCTCATCCAAGATATCGAAGCAAAACCCAAGGTGAAGCAACATCCAGATGTGCTCTTGTGATCCACCACACTGCTAACCCAATCGGCATCAGTATATCCATGGAGTCTCAAACTCTTGACAGTGTATCTCAGCCCATGGTTGATTTTGCCTCGAAGATATCTCAATAGATTCTTGGCACCAATCCAGTGAATGTGATGAGGATCAACTATATGTTGACTCAAATTGTTCACTGCAAAACATACGTCTGGACGGGAGTTCACTAAGAACATCAGGGCCCCCACGAGTTGTCGATACTCGGTAGGATTTGCTAGTACGGGCCCAACAGCGTTTCCACAAAATTGAGTTCCATCGGTGTCGACACAGACTTACAGTCTACCATACCAAATCTCTCTGGCAGCTTCACGACATATTTTCCTTGAGAAAGGAAAATCTCGCCTGGCCCCTGTGAGTCCTCCAAGCCTAGGAAGTAGTGCATCAGTCCTAGGTCTTTCATCTCAAACTCGGAAGCTAGCTTCCTCTTACATTGATGGTTGAGAGGGTCATCACCTGTCAGGAAGAGATCGTCCACATAGAGAACCAAAATGAGAGGCCTTTCTCTATCAACTTTAAAATAAAGGTTTAGATCAGCATTACTTCGAGTGAAGCCCAACTTCATCAAGTAGCTATCTATCCTCTCGTACCAAGCCCTGGGGGCTTTCTTCAACCTGCATACATGGGTGTCTATCTCGGACTTCGAACCCCAGAGGTTGCTCCACATACACATCTTCCTTTATAGATCCATGCAGAAAAGCGGTCTTCACATCCATCTGATGTAGACTCCATCCTTGTGTAGCATCAAGGGCAATAATAGATCGAATGGTGGTATAGCGGGCCACAGGTGCAAATATATCATCATAATCTATGCCTTCTTTTTTAGAGAAGCCTCGGGCAACGAATCTCACATACATAATGCAAAAATATGGAGAACATTGAGCCATTTTATTATATAACCTAAAGATACAATGAATACAAAGGTGATTAGAATGATGGCAATTTTGGCTCAAGGCAAGCTCGGAAATACTCTCAAAATACTCCCGAAATGGTCGTTTATCAAGAATGGCATTCTAACGTTAGAGCAGCAATTGTCACGATCGTCGTTATCGCTGGAATAGGATGGCTCTTTGGGGTTGTTTCCCTGCTCAGAAAAATACGAAACTCTGGGATTGAGCTCTCCTCCTAATACCCAGGAAAGCCCATAAAGGGTTTCTGGAAAGGATGATCCCGGAAAGTCACCTCCCTTGAGGAATAACGTTATCCCAGTGGAATACGCTGGCCTTGAATGTATCTCTGCAAATGGTGGCCTCCTCCTCTACCAAAATGAAGGAATAGCTAAGGGTTGATCCCTTCTCACTATCCCGGGCTGAATCCCCTGATAAATCTCCACCCCCGACACTACCTCCTCCAAGAACTGCGTGAACCCTCCTCGAGATTGCGTTTTCCAAGCATGTGCGTAATCCCTGGCTGAAGATGCTATGGCTCCCACCTGAAAAATCAATGGATGGAACTCCTCACCCGAGCAGGCACTTGAAATCCCCTGGGGCTGAGGTTGGGATCTCCGCTTGGAGACACCCGGTGTGCTGAATAACACTTGTAGACATTGCTCAACAGCAAAAGCGTGCTCAATGTCAAGAGACAAAACATAGATGCATAATCGAAGGAATGAATGAGGAGCCTCGTCCTCTCTATGCTTGGAGAGCCTTGCTCTCATCTAAGCCCCACCAAAACTGCGTTGTCCCTCTTGGCCACGCTGTCCCTCTCTCTCGGCCCTATCATGGGTCCACGCTGCCCACGCTGCCACTTCGACCCCTGGGCCCCACGCTATCAAATAATAATGTGCTCAAGTGACTTTAGGGAATGTTTATTTCCTAAGTGTAGGCTAAGTGTCTTCTCACCCACTTTATTAACTGACATAACTTTATCAAAGTAAACTGGCCAAAAATTAATATTGCCAATTAGCTGCTGCTAATTGGGAATATTACACCCTGGTACTGCTACTCAATGCCATCAGTGGTTGGAATGAGAACTTGTAAACCTTAGCATGGCGCACTCCAATCACTCTAGTTGAAGCAGCTGGAGTTCCCTTAGGATATATGAGCACCTGTCCATTCCTGAACAACACCTCATACCCTCTGTCCTCAAGTGCTGAGACAGATATCAAGTTCTTCTTCATTCCAGGCACATATAGAACATCTGACACTTTCAAGGGAGGTTTGGGTTCCCTATCAAATGTTAATGTTCCAACACTAACTGCTCTAACAATGCTGTCATCACCAAGTACTACCTCAATATCAGTATCACTCTCTGATAGCTCTGAGAAGTACTCTCTGACTCCCATCATATGGCGAGAAGCGCCACTGTCAACATATCAAACACTAGAAGATGCTCTGCTAGTAGAGGCAAGTGCATACTCCCTCTGAACCTGTATGGCAGGTGATACTGCAGTGGAGGACTCACAAGCTATGAATCCAAACTCTCGATCAAAACTCTCTAAGAAGTCCTCTACCTTTGCAGAAGCTGCCATGGTTGTCTCTTCCCTTTCTTATTTTTCTTCTTTGGACACACAACAGCATAGCGTCCCATCTTTTGACAATTCCAACATTTGACTTTGGAATAGTCGTTTTCTTTGCTCTGTTGTTTGCCTTTACCTTTTCCTTTGCCTCCACTGGGGGAAGCTCCTTCTTTGATTTGCCTTTCTTGCCTTTTGCCAACAATGCTACATTGTCATCCTCCTCTCCCTATTTGGTTGTCCCTAGATGGTTCTTCCTGATCTCATTCCGATTGCAATCGTCCCACAACCTTTCCCATCCGAGAAGGTTCTCTAGTGTGACAATACCATCTACAAAAGTCTCCCAAGTCTTGGGAAGACCATGCAAAGCTATCCTCACCAACTCAGTGGGTGCAATGGTCTCTCCTATGGCTGCCAACTCATCTCTCACCGAAGTGATCTTGGTGAGGTATGTTGTAGCACTGTCAGTCTTAGCCATTCTTATGGCCTTCAGTTTCTCCATTAGGACCATCTTAGGGTTCTCATTTAAGCTCTGGTAAAGTCCGATCAAGGCAGTCCACATTTCATGTGCATAAGTCTTTCCTCTCACAAGAGGAATGACATGATCTTTGACTTTGTCCAAAATTAGTCTTTTGGCCTTAGCATTCTTTTTAGTGAACTTTGCTAACTGTGTTGGATCAGCAAGAACTACTACTGGGTGCTGGGTGGTATGTATCATAATGCCCCAGACCTCTGCTTCCTCAAAGATACATTGGATTCTCTCCCTCCATGCACTATAGTTATTTTGCACATCTAACATGTCTTCAACCCTCAATCCCAAAGTCATGATTCACTGTCCTATAAAACTGAAATTTCAAATCTGGGTAAAAGCAACCTGTCACTCTGTAATAAATATTTTGTGTGTAAAAATCAAACTGTTGTAATTTACACGCTGCTGTCCCAAATAACCCTTTCCAGCCAACTTTTCTCTGATACCATGTAAAAATTTCAGACCCCACTTTAATTAACAGTTTTCCCTTATCACTCCATTCATTTAATGTGAAATCCAAGCATGATCAAAACACTAAAATATGGAAATGAAATTTATTTCTGAAAATACAAATTAGGAGATTTTACTACTGCTGGAAATAAATGCACAAAACATTATAACAGCGATACACAGAAAATAACACAGTGATTTTTTGTCAATATGACCCGGGAAAAACCCCCTCCAACTCTTGGGGAAAACCAATTTGAGAGTTCTTCTTTATTTCTGAAAACTGTTACAGAGAAAATGAAATACACAGGAAATATTCCAGCATTTACAAAAATAGACTTATCACGATTTCCGTGCAAAACTCCACCTCAAAAACCATGCCACAGGAAAACCGTTTCAGACACAAATTACAGCAATAAATGTTGTATGGCAAGCCTCGGGAAATGTGTGCCCAGATTACAGCGTACGGCTTGTATGGATTGTACGGAAATTACAGCAGGTTCTTCTCGAAAATCGTGCCCAGCTACCTCGATTTTCATGCCTTCAACCTGCAGTTGTTTCTCCTCGAAATTTGTGTCGTCACCCTCCTTGGATTGCATGCCAAACTGCTGTACGATTCTGATATAAAAGCCTCCTTGGGATGCGTGCCAAGGATCCTACTGTCCTCCTTCACTTCCTCCCTGCTCAGAAATTTCTCCTTTTCTCTCTCTTGCTTTCTCTCAAATGCTCATGAAAGAATAGAATGATCTTTTCCTCTTCTTCTCTCCTTTTACCCTAACCTAAGTGACTTTTGAGTGATCCCTAGATCCAATGGTTGAGAAAGCTTTAGATCAAGGGCTGAAAATAAATGTGCATTATTTTCACTTTTTCTATTTAATCACTCACCCACTTAGTCTTTTATTTCCATAGTCACTTTTCACTTTCTAATTTTTCATTGACTTTAATAAAATCACTTTCAAATTAGAACGTAACTTTATCACTTATAAAGTCACTTTTAAATTAGACTGATTTTACTACTTATAAAGTCACTTTTAGAAGAAGAGGTACAGTAGAGTGGACACTTTTCCCTAGGCAAAAGATCAAAGCCATGGGGAACCACTTGTCCTTGGTACCCAAAATTTAACAAATTTAAAGTGAACATTTGCATTAACATATAAGCTTCAATTACAACTCTACGAACAATAAGGTCACATCACCTCATTAACCTTCACAGCTAACAGCCTATGGGAGTATAGCCTTGCAGCAAGCAGTGAGATGACTGGACTTGTATTAACACAGAGACCCACGTTCAAACAACCCCATGTGGGTGTGGATGTGGCCAGGCATAAATCCTGTGTAACTTTCAGAGCATAGATATGCCCCCAATAGTGCAGCACCATAGCCAAAGAGCTTCTACAAGACATATTTATCTATTTTTTTGGAAGAAAAACTTTACAGCTACCATCTTGACATTTATAGTGAATTATTACAAACATCAAATAATAACCTTTATCATATAAGCTGGATTCTACTACAGCTTCCTTTCTGTCTGTGTACGAAATGCTATGGATCTGAATTCGGATCTGGATACGGATTCACCAGATTTTTGAAAATCCAGGATCCAGATATGGTGGGAAAATGCCACATACAAAAAATACAATAATATTTTTTAGTTTTAAAAAACATATTCAACATTAAAAATCAATACCATTCATGAATCACAACACTAGAATTGAAATTCAAATAGTTAGACAACCTACAAATTTGAAGACAAAAATCATGATGCATCAAGCTTTATACAAAAAGGATAATTATAAATAAAAAATTTAGTATCTTATCAATGATCACTCTATTGATATGATGATGTAGAGTAGGTCAAACTACATGTCCAAAAATGTGTCTACATGCTCATCATTTGAATATTTCAACTCTACATCATGATCAACCTGTCATCTTCCCTGAAATTTGCCTTAACATCTAAAAATTCTCATCTAGTTATAATGGTAAATGAATATTGTACACTGTTTGAGAACATGCTATAGTCTAATGTATCACATTGTTATAAGAGGACTCTTCACCTAGAGTTGTATGGGATTGAACTAATTAAATTATTGATGGCATAGCCATCCTTTGTGCACTATACATTATTATCTATGTATTGTCTCAAAGCTTTCCTGTTATTATTATCAAAAAATTAAAATTAAAATTTTGATGTGTTAGACCTTCACTGCTAGCATTATCATGTGCTATACAGCCTATAGGTAATTAATAACTTACTTATACAAGCATACAGCCAACAAATTACTAATAAGTAATCTAAAAGAATCTAAATAGAATATTTGGTTTTTAGGGTTTCAAACAAGTGGCAAATATCTTTACAAAAAAAAAACTCCAAGGTGATTTGCTTTGGATCCGGGGTGTGAGGGCTAGCTAGCACAGGATCCATTTCAGTGGCATGGGATCCATTTCCAGGTTTGAAGGATCCATTTATGTGGCTGATCCTATGTGAATCTGGGTGGATCCATATCCAGAATGCAGATTCACATGTCCAACATCAAGACCCCGTGGATCCAGTAACACAACATAAGACCAACTACCAAATAGCTGTTTAAAGATGTGATTAAGAAAAATTAGTACCCTCTTCAGTACTACCACACAAGAACTAAATAATATATAGGATAGGTTACAAGTTAATAAAAGACCCTCTTTGGAAGCCACATAAAAGACAGATCTGTAATCAAATAGAATCGAAAGATTCTAGTTTGACAGATCTTCCATATTGATCTCCAAATAGATTTATTCTTTCCCACTCTATTGCTTGTTATCTCTTCACTAATAAATCTTAAACACATCATAATTTTCAAGTTTGATGCATAAAATTTGAAAGCAGAGCAAACGCTGGCACTGCAAGAGCACTTGATAGATACAGAAGATCAATAATTGGTCCTTCAGAATGCTTATTTTTATAGAATTGTCAATTTTAACCATAGAAGTTGTACTTTGACATTGCCTAGACATAAAAGATACTTTTAGGGATTATTTTGGACTATGGAATACATATTTAATGACTAATGTTTAAAAAATGAAAGGAAATAAAAGATTGGTCCATGTGCATAGCTCACTATACTTACTGCAGTATCATACTTCTCAGCCAATCTCATTAGCTTCTGTGCCATTCCACCAAGCAGACGAGTTCTAAGGGCCAAATCTTCAAAATCTTGCCGAAAATGAAATGTTACACTGTCAACAATTATAATCTTAACCTGAAAAACATGAAATCACACTTTAGTATTTACCTCATACAGCAGAAATGCATCTAAGCTTCACATATGCATGAGCAATAACTTAACATGCTTTCTGGAATCAGAGAAACTCGATAATGTCTAAGAAAAAATTACTACTTTATGTAGGAAGCCTGGAACTACAATTGGCAACTCTTGTGTTTTACCCTAAACCAATAATCTAACCATACAAAATACTGTGAAAATCCAATAGGTGAAGCCAGAAATAGTGTAATGTCCCCTATCATTTGAGTATAGAGGTATCACTCTCACTTGCTTAACTGTCCCCTTTAGGCTAGCAAGAGGGAAAAATTGCTAAGGAGGGCAGGGAGTTTTGCCCAACTCACCCTTATATTATTAATAAATAAGAAAAGGGTAAATAATTATTAGTAAAAAGGGGGCAAAATCATTATTATTAAAAAGGGGGTAGAAGTGACATCATCATTTAAAATTAAAAAGGGGAGTTCTAGAAACTTGGAGAAAATTCAGTGAAGCCTTATGAAAGGAGATCAATGGCCATTCATCATTCACTCTAATCTTCATAACCATTCTTGTGTTTGGATTTTGGCTCAAGGGAGTAAAGCTCAAGGATTTCAGGCGAGATACTCACACTGGTTTCAGTGGACAACATTGCCACCCTAGCTGGTTCGTAGCCAATTAGGGAAGATCATTCAGATCTTCTATTTGTGCACATTGCAGAGAAATTGTTTTATCCATCACTGATTTTGATTTGCAGGTGATCTCCAATATCTATGGGAATATATATTGTCAAATTTGATTGTCAGCAGGAGAGATCGAATTACTCAATCAGAAAGCCGAGTTAATTCAACTTATATACTTCAGGAGGATCAGATTATATTTTACTTGAAGCCGAGTCTAAACTTTAGCCAGGACCGAATTGAATGTTAGATCTGGAGGCCAAGTAACCATACTAAACACCGAAATTCATCAGTTATTTGGAGGCCGAGATCTCTTGATTGGAGGCCGAAAGTTATCCTGGAGCAAGTCGATTTCCATTGCTGGGGTTTGCAATTATTGGAAGAACGAATTTTCCCTCTATTGAAGGTTGAATCACTTCAGCATTCATTCTTATTTCAGGAGGCCGAATCCAGGACATCTTTCTGAAGGTGAAATTGCTATCAAGAGAAGTCTATTCCATCTATGAGTTTGGACGAATCACAGTGATTATTCAGGAGGTCGAATTTACTATTGGAGACATGGTTTCTTCCTCCATTAATCAGACCAAGTTCCCTTCAATTCTGGGTGTGTTCATCTCTGTCTGGCAGGACGAAACTTATTATATTCTTGGGCAAATTAACTCTTGTTGGCAAGACGAGATTCTTATATTTCCAGGCAGGCCGCATTCTCAAGTCTGGGCATATTCCTTATTGCTAACAGGCTGCAATTTTCCTTCAATCCTACGCAAAATTTCCTGGCATTCCTGGACTGAGATTCTGGGCAAAATCCCTGGCTAGCTGAGAACGAGTGCAGTTCTGGGCGTGATTTCTCCTTTGACTGGCAGGCAGGGAGCACATCTAGAAGCTCGGATCAAGAGTTTTATTCCTGTAGAAAACCAAGGCAAGTTATGCAGGCCGAGAGCATCCTTCATTGATAAGCCAAGATCAATTTCTCTGTCGGGAATGAATACATTACATTTGAATGGAGAAGGTAACTATAGGAGTTGGCTCTCAGAGTATTCTTCAGCTATTCAGCAGGTCACTCCTCCACCATTTCCAGGATTGAGCATCATTATCAAATCAGTGGGATCGAACCTGGTCTGATACTTATTTGGAAGCCGAGTTCTATGTATTAAGAAGCCTGTGTGCCTTGTAACTGCTACAGCAGACTGGAATTTCCATTCTTATCCTCGGAGCTAATCTATTAATTCAAGTGTAACCAGGTTCTTAATTGCCACTGCACTGTATCTCTTCTCATTAAATTAATAAAGCTCTGTTTGCCCCTTTTATATTCATCACTGTTCATATAATTCTGGGTTGTCTGCTACATGTTTGACGGAAGTCCTGAATGGAAATTTGTTTGTTACAGTCATCAATAAAGGTTTGAAAATTGTTAAAGTTTTTGGCTAAAAATTGTCTTTGGTACATTACAAATAGGCACGCCATAAGCATAGTAATAGACACATAAAAAAAATTGTATATAGACATCAGACATAAATTAATATAATGTTTAGTTACTGACTAGTTATTTTGGTCATAAGATTTACCTGTTTTACCCATTAATCAGGAAATCTTCATGGGACTCGCAACATTTTAGTCTTTAAGAAGGCAAAAACGAAACAGAGCCAATTTGGCCCTTCTTTAGAAGAAGATTAGCAGTTTTGAAGTCGTAAAGTACACCCGGTAGAAAGTGTTCTCCAACAATTCACAACCATTTGGAATGAAAGAAGGACCTTTATTTATAGACGAGACTCTCACCTCATTCTTTATTCCTTAATTCCAGCCTAAGAAATCACTCAAAAGTGACTAGTCATCCACATAACTTGAAGACTAAGTAGAAATTTAATTAAATGATGCTTTTACATGCTTGAAACCCTCATAAAAGAGGATAACATCTTACAAAAGATAAGGCATCCTCAGCTCCATAAAAGTCTCAAATAATGCTTATTAACCTTCAAATATGTCACGGCAACTTCCATGAAGCATGGAAATGATTTTCCAAGTCCAAAAGCTAGTCATAAAACCCCTAACAAGCAAAGTGACATCAATCTTAGAAGATGGATGATTTTGCTTTAGGAGACAACACTCCAATTGAAATATGTTGAGCTTTCATTTAGGTGCAAGCACTATTCCTCGTCCACTTTTCCTTCAAAGTCTAGCCGTAAGAGGTGGAATGACCTCTCCAAGGGTCCAAAATTATGAAGCCCTGAATTTGGAATTTAACAAGGTTTAACAAAATTATGCTTAGAATATACCAGTGTATGTGTAATTTCGAAACAGAATTTATCAATTTACTATTGAGTACCTACCTGGGATTTTGTGTTTGAAGATGTTTATGATCCGTCGTGGCTCCCGCTCTCGCTCCCATTACCGAAAAGACCAAAACCTCCCTGCCAAATTGGGCACAAAATCGGTACCCAGTTCCAAAGTACTTCAAATTTGAAGCACTCTGACCCCCATGCCTAAATCTCCAAGAACAACTAAGCTCAATCTCCCTCATTGTCTGTGGCTCTGTTAGAAATTCTTGTCTCTCTGTAAAACTCACAAAAATCCTCCCTTGTCATGATCTCCTCCACTCCCTTATATGCTTAACTCCACCATCTCCCAACCTCCTCATTGTCGGTCTCCTCCCTCCACTGTTTCTCCATTTCTCTTCGTTGTCACCCCCCAATCTTCTCGACCCTTCTTTTCTTTTGGATAGAGGTGGTTTAATTGAAATGAATCCTTGAAATGGTTCATTTATTTAGTTTAGGATTTAATAATATTTTATTACATTTAATTTCCAATTTAACTAAATTGTTTTATTTATAGATTTTAAACAAATTGCTTTATTTAATATTTAAATAAATAATTTTATTTACTTTAATTAAATATAAATTTAATATATATTTCATTATCTTTATCACATATATATAGATATATTTTTTTTTTATTTAAAGGATTAATCATATATATAGGTATATAAGGGTGGTTCACATATTAGGGCCCCACTCGATATATTATTCATATTCTGGTGAGTTAGGAATTTATTTCGATAATCGATTCATCAACTTAAATTTAGACTTTTCCTAATATTAACCAATATGTATACTAGTGCAATACATGCAATTCATGCATATGTAGCTATAATATGGATGGCCTGTATGCATGCTAATATTCACATTCTTTTTTTAATTGTAGGTGGGTCATTACAAAAATAGCCTCCCACAAGTGGAAGGCTCTCTTTTTTTGGACAATTTGTCTTTAACATTTTTACATTATCTTTACGCCGTGAAACACCTCAAGTATATGTCATATCATTTAAGAGAATGGCCACATCATTTAAGTGATGTCCACGTCATCCAATCAACACAAAACACCCCCGCAGCTGTCATATTTACCACGTGTGAATCAACCCTCAAGAGTGAGAAACTCAAATCTTTTCTTTTATGTCTTTTCTTTTTTTTTTAAATGCAAAAGATAAACCATAAAAAAGTATTTACTTTTTGTCTATTGCAAAGTTAATGGATTATTTTCATCTTTTAGACAGATTTTGTCCAAAGGTTTGCAATAAATTCTTTATTTCTAACCCTCATTGGGCAAAGCAGCCCCACACATTTATGCCTAAAAGGTTTTATTTAAACTAAATCTGAAAATTAATTATAACAAAATAAATCAGATTTCATGAAACACTACTAAAGCTATGGTTTATCCCATAAAGATACATTCTAACCCTACCATAGCTCCTATTTCATTGTCAAATTGTTATTCAAGGTTATCTAACACATTCTAGTTGTAAAATTTATCTCCTAAGTGGTTTACATTGCTTAATTTTTAATTGGGAGAATCATGGGTGAAACCCTAGGGGGATTCACACCCTTCTCATACAAGTTTGTGCTAATTTCAGATTTACGTTTCCTTTGATCTTGTATTTTATCATTGCTGGGCTGTTTTCACACCTATATTTCATTGCCCTAGCCAAGCCATCGAAAACCCAAAATTAAAAGTGCCTTTTGGCACATGACTTTTCCTTTATCCAAAATATGAATTTCTGTGTTTTCTATTATAATCAAATTCTTGAAAGTGTGAACAGCAACAAGCTTGTCCAATTTACAGTACATATTCAAGAGGTAACCTTAGAATAGCATTTATCTTTCATTTGTGTAATAATATCTCACTCTTCCAAGGTAAAAGGTATATTTTTTTCTAGGCTTAAATGGTGAAATCATCGTGCTGATTTATATTTCTATTGTAACATATCATATAACAAATTCAGCACTTATTAATTAGCTCCTATCCCTGATTAGTAGGTGGTGATTGATGCCCTAAATCTTCATTGAATAATTTTAAAAGAAGTATCACTTGATTGGCATTGCTCCAACTTGTACTGAGGTGTTTGTTGGTTGTTACCTCCCCATTGTTGAAGAATGTAACTAGATCCGCTCTTCATAAATTGTACTTGAGTCAATACTTATTATAATTGTCAAAAGAATAAATAAAATAATTTTATATTATTATTAAATGACTTATTAAAGCATGGGTTTCATGCTTGGGTCATATTTAGTTTAGGTCAAAGTATCAATTGTGGACTTCTAGGTTTTATTTTGAGTCTATAGGTTTATTGCAGATTTAAATTGATCCATATTGAGCTTTTGAATCATGCAATTAGGTCAGGTATTGAGTAAAATATGATTTATGAAGCCTTCACACCAAGTCGGCCTTAAGGTGATCAAGTCGGCCTCAAAACCAGTAATTCGAACCCATCAGAAGCTTATATATACAACGGAATCAAACTCACTTGGAGACATCAATTTGCAACACAGAAATTCGATCTGGAAGCTGCAACAAGGAGAAATTGCGAAATTTTGGAGAAGGATTTTTTGGGTTCGATTTTTGGCACACTTATAGAGTTCAAGAAAATTGAAATTTTGGCACTACTCTCTTTGCATTTCAAGCTATAGTTTGAGAGATCGCAGTTCTCAAAGTTTTGTTGTTGCAGTCATTGCACCAGTTGCTGTGAAGTTGATGCTGCTAAGTGAAGGAGAAGTTGAAGTTGATTATGTTGGATGCTGCTACTTGGAGAAGTTGTATTGGGCCTAAATCAAATTCATTGAAGCTAGATTGAAGTCTTTACCTCAAGATTGAAGTCACAAGAAGCAAGGTCGAAGTTCCAAGTCATCATAGTGTTGCTATTGTTGTTGTTGCTGCCAAATTCAGGAAGGATCAGAAGGAAGGTTGACTTGGTGTGGAGGAAGTCCGAGTCAAGGTCTAGAGGCTCAAGAATCACTATTGAATGAAGAAATACTGACTGGGTTTTCCCCTCAAGGGGGGCTTTGCCCTGGCTGCTAACCTACATCTGGTGTTCTTGATCTATGTGTATTTTCTTTGATATGTGCTTGATGAACTTGTTGACCACTAGAGTGGCACTTGATGATTATATGAAGACTCCATGCCCAAAGATGAACCAAATGTGGACATAAGGGAAGAAGAAAATTATGTCCACATGCCAGAATTCGATTTTTACACTTGGCATTGGAGCTCCATTTATCAAATTCGAATTTGCCTTGTGACCTCCTCCCTCTCACCACTTGGCATTTGGTCCTTCATTGGGATTTGCTCCCATTCTTTTATATAAGTGAGCCTTGGGCTTTCATTTGTATCATGTAATACAAGTTATTGGGCTTGAGGAGACGCTGCAAAATTGTATTCACTCATTGCAATATAGTACAACAGTCTTTGGGGTAACTTGTGATGGTGTTCTTCTCCTTGCATATGTGGTAAATTCTTGACTTGTTGTTACGCTTCTATTTATTTCTTCATGCTATTGTTTCTTTCATGCTTGTTTCAAGTTATGTTAGTATGCAGCTATCTCATATTAGCATAAGAATTACTTAACTGCTCTAGGAAAATAAATCTTCTAGTTGATGTCAAATATATCTCTAGGAGCTCTTTCCATTGCACTTATTTAATTTCATGTAGATCTAATAAGTTGTGGTGAATTTTTGTAAAAGAATTATGCATTGGTCGAAGCATTCAAGCGCACAGGAAGTTCTCGGAGGAACCAACCCATTCTTGAAAATATTCAGGAGAACCGCATGTGTTTAATTCTAAAGTCTCATCTATTTCGATTTGTTTTGCAAGCGTGCTCTTAAGTTTTGGGCTCTTATTTATTGCATCAAAATTATATAAAAATATATATATTTTTCACATAGTGCACTTCATTTATCAATATACGGCTATTTCAAAGAGTTAAGCCATGGCTAGTCAAAGGAGAGCTTGTTCCATACTCTTTGACCTAGCCTCTTATAGATTATTTTTGTAATATACTTTGTGATTTCTTGAGCTAACATTTGTTATTATGAATTTTCTCTAACGTTGTCTATGTAGCTGCTGGGGTTTTCATCTTCAAAAATGCCCTTGGGTTTCTTGGGGCCTGGTCGCTCTGACTTCTAGAATTATTTCTCTCTGTTGATAAATTGGGAACTCAAAGAGGCTTTGCCTCTCTTCTTCTTCCTTGAAAAATCTGCATTTTGTTGAGCTTTTGTGGGCCTCAAATTGAAGAAATTTTCGGCAAGGAAAGGTCTATGGCTCCAAGTGTAAGTTGTGAAGACTTTCCTTGGTTTTTAGAGAAGACTTCATAGTTTTCTTCTTCTTGTAACAACTAACAAAATTCTTGGTTTTGGGAGCGTGGGTATTACTCATTTGCATTATCTCTCCATCTTTTTGGAGAGGATTGGTGTAATGATGTTGTTGGTTTATTTCATTTTGCATGCATAACATCTAATTGAGAAATTAACACTACATGCATTACACTCATTTTGCATGCACTTTAATTTAATTTGCTACAAGTTTCAAGTCATTTCACTCATGAAAAAATCGTTATCGGGATATTATCGGCGAGGGGAAAAAATCGGAAAAAATCGGAATTATCGGCAAAAAATCGTAATTATCGGCAAAAAATCGTCACATACAAAAATATTCATTTTTTTTCAATTTTTTTAATATCTAAAGCATCTACAGCATAAAATAAATGCATTGACACATAAATATGAAAAAAAAACTAATATATAAGATGTGTAATATCATGTCTAGTGCTACATCACACATAAAACTGAATCCTGTTCTGAATACTAAGTCCTGAGTCTCAAGAGTCAACTCAGCCTCAAAATATCAACAAAAAATATAATAATGTATCTCATATCATGAGTCATAATGTCAACAGTCATATACAAAGGAATGTCAATGCACCAGTGACCATATAACCTATGGTCCTATACTATTGATCAATGATTTCCTCTGCCCCTCTTGCGAGAAAATACAATAGCTTTGCCTTTCTCTCTAGATGAAGATGCTGGCGGGACTGGCAATGGGCTCTGTCGTGCTCTAGAAGAAAAAAATGAAGCACTAGAACCGAAACGGGAACCTGAACCACTAGGAGCTAAAGGAGGCCGACCACCACGTCCTCTACCGGTAGTAGTGGTAGGTGGTGTCACCTCCTCCTCCTGCTCCTCCTCCTCCTGCTCCTGCTCCTGCTCCTGCTCATCCTCCTCCTCGTCCTCCCCCTCCATTACCTCCTCCTCTATCCAATCAGGGGCTGACTCCATGACAGGCCTCTCAGCCTCAACCCTCCATTCAGCAGTGGTGTCAATCGCATCTAAAGAGATGGCCTCCATATCAGGGGTCCTCTCAAGTTGTCTCACCCACAATCTAAGATTGTAGTAGGCGTAAACCATGTCATTGAGCCGCTGACCCTCCAACCTGTACAAGGGTCATAAATTAATAAATTAAATATTTAAAAAAAAATATTTAATGAATTCAAAAAATCAGTTCGAAATTTGAATATGTTAAGTGTTTTACCTGTTGCGCCTTTTGGTGTGTATTTTTTCAAATACACTCCAGTTGCGCTCGCATCCTGAAGCGCTACATGTTTGGCTAAGTATTCTAATGGCAAATTTTTGAAGTTTTGGTACTCTGCCACCGTAGCTCCTCCACCATGCATCTACAAGTTACAAGTTACAACAAATAAGATAAACTTATAATTTATAAAGTTACAAACATAAGAAAATTTTTAAAATAATGAAAATCTTACCTGGCATTTTAGCAGTCCTATCATGGACAGCCATGTCGAAGCTCAAGGTGCCACCTGCCATTCTGTATACCTCCATCTCTTTGGATATGTCTGCACGGTCTGATGGACTTGGCACCATCTTCTGAACACAAGTGAAAAAGCCATCCATGACCTCAGCATCAAATACAAAACCACATGAATAAGCAAATGCGGGGTTCAGGAAGAGCCCTGCAGCATGAATGGGACGATGGAGTGTGTTGTTCCATCGATCATCAATCACTTCCCATAAAAGAAGTTGTCTCTGAAACCGATCATCACCCTTATCATCATAATAGCTGCGAACAGCTTCTTTGGCCCTATCCATGGCCTCATACAAGTAGCCCATTGCGGGCTTCTCTCCATCCACCAATCTAAGAACCTTTACCAAAGGTTCACTAATGCTGCACACCTCTTCCACTCCAACCCAGAAATCTTCTTGATATGACACCAACCTGCAGATGGCCTGTCCCTCTGATTTGCGGGTGATAGTCAAAGCACGCCACTCATCTGAAAGAAACATTCTCTTCAAATCCCACTTAGAATTCAAGAGGGATTGAAGAGAGATGAAAGTAGTGGCAAATCGTGTAATAGCAGGCTGCACCAACTCCTTATTGTTGGTGAATGTCCTCATCAAATGAAGCACAAATCCATGGTTATATATAAATTTTGTGATTCTCTTTGATGATTCTACAATATCTTTGACAAAATCAAGCTTTCCGATGTCCTCCAACATCAAATCAAGGCAATGTGCAGCACAAGGTGTCCAAAATATGCTTGGATACCTCTCCATAAGCATCTTGCCAGCAGAAACATAGCTTGCAACGTTGTCCGTTATGATTTGGACAACATTTTGAGGCCCAACCTCCATAATGAACACATCTAATAAATCACATAATAATCTTGCATCTTTGACATGTGCAGATGCATCAACAGATTTTATAAACATTGTCCCCTTGGGACAACTGACCAAGAAGTTAAGAAGACTCCTACCCCTTTGATCAGTCCAACCATCTGACATCACAGTGCATCCTGTGACTTCCCATGATGCCCTTAAGTCTTCCAATCTCTTGGTGCAGTCAGCTTTCTCATTTTGCAGAATGCGCCCTTTAAGGTCATGATATGTAGGGGCTTTGTATCCTGGGCCAACAACAACGATAACATCAATCGCAGCTTGATAAAATGGATTGTTCCTGGCAACATTGAAAGGAATATCACTCCAAAGAAACAGTTTGCCCAACAACTTATCAGCTTCTTCCTTCTCCTTTTTTTTTAATAAGGGAGGAGATAGATGGCTGTGCCCCGGGAGTGGTTCTAGGAACAAAAAATGAGGAGGCAACTGCGGGGCTGCCTGTAGAAGAGGCTGATGCTGAAGAGCCACTACCACTCTCACGCTCAACTCGAAACCCTGATATTTGACTCTTCAGAGCTGCTTTGCTGACTTTAGCGGCTTCCATTTCTTCCAATGAGTTCATGGCTCTTCTGATTATTTCTGGATTGGTATTATTGCAAGGGCCTACTTCATGCCCAGGAATCTGTGCCAGGTGGTATTTCAACCTGTATACCCCCCCTGCCATGTGTTGACCACATAATTTGCAAGTCAAGTGTAATCGGTCAAACCCCCCATCAGGGTCACCAAATTCCCAGAAAGGATCTAATTTCCTTGGCATGTTGGAAACTTTGAACTTTGAATGTTGAAATTTGAACCTAGGGCACAACAAAAATTGCCAGTTAAAACTTAAAAAATAAAATAAAAAAATTACAATTTTACATGCAACATTTTGATTTTTTTCACAAAAAAAAACTCTCAACTGAATGCAATAATAATAGGGAAAAATACATGTTGAAACACAAACAAAAATAATGGGAAGAACCTAAGAGCACAAGAAGAAATATAAAAAACATAATTTAACAAACAAATTTTTGCATTTTTGACCAAAATAAACCCTCTCCTCTCAATAAAACAAAAAAAAACAAAAAAACACAACCAAATGCAATCACAAATGATGAAAAATACATGGGTAATAGAAACCCATGGAAGAACAAGAGAAAAACAAAAAAAAATGGGTCAAATTTGATGCCCATACCTGGAAAAACGTTTTGCCGGAGACACTTGGTCCAAATTCAATGTTTGTTCGCTTGGCTTGCAAGAGATTCTTCACTATTGGGCGTGTAAATCACCTCCTTCCCTCCTTGGCTGCTCTCCTTTCCTCCTTGGCTCTCAATCCCCACGCTGTCAAACTAAAAATGAAAAAAAAAACCCAAAAACCGGCATAAAAGCCCGCTGTCCAAGCCTCCCACGATAAATTCGGGTCGACTCGCGATAATTTCGTTATTATCGCGATAAAATCGCGATAACGATAATTTCAATTTATCGTTTGAAATAATCGCCGATAATATCGTCCGGTTATAAAAATCGCGATAATTTTAATTTATCGCGATAATATCGCGATTTTTTCAACTATGATTTCACTTTCATAGCAAGTTCAAACTTTGACATGCATGCACTTTTAACTTGAATCTAATTTGTCATTAATCTTGTTCCAAGTCTACATATGCTTCACCTTTAATTACATCTTACATGCATCAAGTATTTGGGCAAGATTTCTCCATAAAGTAACATTCTATTTTATATCAAGCGAGTACATTTCAAGTTAAAGTTAATTTTCATGTTTGGTTAATTCACTTACATGCCCCAAGCAACCACTAAAATTTAACCTCCAACATAAGTTGGTTGAATAGACATTTTAGGGACCCTCTACTCCTCTATAGACTCTTCACTGTGTTGACAATTTTGAGAGTTGGTGATTAATTCAAATTCTCTACTTGATAATCACTTGTGAATTCTCTACTTGATAAACCTCTCCCTCTTGGAGAGGAAAACCCACGAGAAATTCTTCTTATAGACTTTCAGATGACAAATACCATAACCATGACACAAACCCTAGACCTGTGTATGCCTTCAAGACCTTGTCACTTCATCTTCAATGACTCCTTGAGCTTATCCTTCTTTCTTGCATCTTCCTGCACTGACCAACACCGATCAGCGCCAGCCTTCAAGAGCTTGGTCTTTAATCTTCAATTTCTCCTTCACCTTGGATCCTTCTAGGCTTCATCTTGTCTAACTCTTATACCCAAGACAGAGGTACATATTTTTGTACCTATCCTTTTACATGCAGCCCTAGATTACCTTAACACAACACTTTAATCTGCACCATAACTCAGTTGAATGCAGCCCTAAATCTGAACCATAACAAAGCTCTTTAATCCACACCATAACACAGCTAAACACGGCCCTTAATTCGCATCACAACATGGCTGAACGCAGTCCTTAATCCCACACTTACCTCAGACTTCTTCACGTTGTAATATCACCGATTCATCTGCATTTTAACTCTGTCTTGACCAGCATCTAAACGCAACCTTCTTCAGCATCTTGATCCGCACTTTAAAGCAGCCCTAACTTCACACTTTTTCAGTCCTGAAATTCCTGCAACTTAGTCCGAAAATCTCAGACAAGTCTGAATCTGTTCCACTATTTTTTTCTGCGCAGAACTTATAGGGTATATATATTTGTTGCCACCTGTAATTTAGCCGACCTGTCCATAGGTTATGAATCTGACCTTTATATGTTTATAGAGCCAACTTTTAGGGCTTATATTCCAGCGTGAAGGAGGTTGACTTGAGGGTTGTCTTGAGCTATTTCTCCATGGTTGAATGACATGGTCTTGAGGCATATTAATCTGACTAGACTTCTTCATATACATGACTCCTAATTACATTTATAACTAGAAGACATATCCTAAAAGACATCAAGAAGAAGTTTAATGGCATATAATAAAACCTTGTTCATGAACCCATGAAGCAAGCATAACAAAAATACATTTTATTATCTTTGTCTTCTTCTTTACATAAATACATAATTACATAGTCAATATGAAGACCGATCCTAGTTACACTTTTCAACACTCCCCCTTAACTAGGGAGGTATTCATACAGATACATGGTCACTTTCAAACTGAAGAATCTCATAAGAAGAATCGGATTGGTAATCGTATCTGTATAGCATCATATCAACCAGCATTGTTCTAGTGCAAGGCCTTGACTAAAAGCCCCATCTCTCAACGAGACAATGGGCTACAATGTTGGCAAGACACATGAATTATAGACACCATAGTCATTGTCTCTCTAAGGTACATACTCCACCCAGGTGTTCCCAGAGTATGACCTTCTTGGACTATTCTTCTCTTGGGTAGCCAACCCTCAAATAATATCGATCCTCGACTACTCCTATCTTGAATGCCCTATCACATTCTCAAACAGTATCGAATGCCAGATGATTACCCAATCCTCTGTTCTGTCTTCCCAAGTGATGACCAAAATGTTGTGTTTATCTATTCTCTCCACATGGCCTTCACTGAGACTTACGGTTGTTAGTCCTGGTCTAGTGCATGACACATGTATTAGAGAATCATACATGTCACTCCCTCTTAACTCAGGAAGGACATACTTCAAGTTTCTTCCAAGCAAGAAGCTTACCACCAAGCTCCCTCTTAACTAGGGACCTGCAGCAACAATGGTGAGATACCCAGCTGCTCATGAAGAATTCCTCCCCTCGATGTCATGGATTTTGATATTGAGGAATCTTCAACCTTTGGCTGCATAGGGCACAGATCATCCGTCATTTTCATCCACGAGTCATGTCAATTATCAGAAAGTGATTCACCAGACTTCCTTATCTTGTCCACCTTTATGCCATGTTGCTTTCCTTCGAACCATTTCACAAGGATCTTACATCCTTCCACATGATTGGCAGCCCTGCATAAACTCATCCAAATAAACATATACATATGAACTTTTAAATCAAAAGTTACCTCAGTCATGATCTTTCACCGTGACATCATCCTGTAGGCATCGACATCCTCTATTCAAATGGACACATTTCCTAAAGATATGTCTTTTCAAGGGTCTTCTTCTTTACCAGACTTTTATCAAAGTCTACATATCCTCCAAGAGATCTCCTAGTCACGTCTTTTTGGCTTCTGGATGATAACCGCCTCTTAACATGGTTGTACTTCATGATCTCTTCCTTTCTTTCTCCACACCTCTTCATTTCTAGGAACTTCCAATTTTCTAGTTCCTTGTTTGTATACAACCGCCTCAAATTCCATATGAGGACATATTATGTTGATTTCATCTAAATAATAACTTGTGTAATGGAAGAGATCCTCCTTTGATCATATTTATAAAAATAGAAGTCCATTACCTGCAACCATATGACATGACTTCATAGCATCCAGTGTCAGCATATAGATATATATACCTCATACCTTTTTCCTTTGAGTCATCCTGTAGCAATTTTACTAGAATGAAGAACTTCATTCCCTTGACCTACTTCACCAATATGTCATCACATCCTAATCCCAGAATTTTGTAGCATAGAATTCTTGATGAAACCTTTCTACTTTCTTTCTAACCAGTGAATTCATAGAGAACTCCATTAGAAAATGTCAACACCTGTTTCTTTATTGATTATAGAATGATGACCCTTGATCTTGATGACTGCCTTCCATCAATGTTATTTATCGGTGAGGTTTCCAGGAGCTCCTTCTTCAAGTGCTCCTCCCATGCTTCTATCATGATGCTTTTAATAGACATCGCTTCCTGTGATACTATTTTATAACCAAACAAAAATTGCTTAAAGAGAAAGATGATCTCAGTCATGGTAGAGTTCTTTTGCTTCTTCTTTCTTAGATTTCTTTGTATCAGGTTCTTCCCTTATATCTGGGGCATGGGCTTCTTCCTTTTTCCTCTTGTCCTTTCCAGATTTAGGACAATATTGATTATAATGTCCAAAATCATTACATCCAAAGCATCGTGCTTTGTCCATATTTCATCTCTTATTCTGAGGACCAAATTTACCGAATCTTTCTTTCTTCCTAGACATGGTTGCAAAGGATTGATTCCCTTCACTTGATCCTGTATCAGATTTGGCTTCCAATCTTGTTTCCTCTATTTTACATAGAGACCATAAATCGTGGAATGGTGTTGCTTCTTTCTTCCCATATAAGCTTGAAGTGAAGCTTCCCCATTCTTCTGGTAGAGCATTTAGCACCACTGTAGTTATCTCACTATCAGACATTACTTCTGCTAATTCCTGCAGCTGGTCTCATAAAATATGTAGAGATTCCTTCCTCTCTCGACAATTTCATCTTGTATAATTCTTGTCTCAGAGAGATTACTTCTCGTGCAATACTCACGGAGAACAGCTCCGCCAATTTCTCATATATCTCTTTTGCAATTTCCAGTTTTGATACATAGGATATGAAAAAGTCCTTAATGGATTCTATGAGAATCCTCTAGGCTCTAATTTCTCCTATTATTTACTTGGCATGAGCTGGAGCATCTTTATTTGAGGGTTGAATTGTGGATCCTTTGATGTAGCCGATAACTTCATCTTAGATTAGATTCAAATCTATCCTCTTCTTCCATGCACTAAAGTTTGATGACCCAACCAATTTGTTGCTCTCTTTGCCATAAGTCATTTTGATAGATTTAGATAAGGTCAAGGATGCATACTTGAGTAGAGTGGCTTTCTCCTTCTAGCAGCTTCTTTGATGATGATAAAGATGAAGTCAAGAACTTCCTCTTAGATTGAATTCTCCAATGTAGATGTTCTTGAATCCTCAATGATAAGGGATGTCTTCCAAAAAGATGATGTTTCTTCCAACAATGTCTTGAATATAAATCTTTGATGGCAAAGATTATCTTCTTGATTAGTGGATCCTTTGAATAATCTTCCTTGCAAACTGATCTGACCTTTTAATCCAAACTTTGATATTTGCTTCCTTGAGTGTCTTCTTGTCAAGAAGCCCTTCCGTTCAACGCCTTAGCTCTGATTCCATGTTCACAATTTGGAGAGTTGGTGATTAATTCAAATTCTCTACTTGATAAACACTTGTGAACTTACTTCTTTTACTTATGTCTTCTCCTCTTAGTTTATTAAGTCTTTCATCAAGTCAATTACCAAAAATACAAGAGACACAAAATTAGGCTCTTCGAGCCAGGGAAAAACCTCTCCCTCTTGGAGAGGAAAACCCACGAGAAATTATTCTTAGACTTTCAGATGACAGTACCATAACCATGACACAAACCCTAACCTTTGTATGCCTTCAAGACCTTGTCACTTCATCTTCAATGACACCTTGAGCTTATCCTTCTTTCTTGCATCTTCCTGCACCGACTTGCACCGATCAGCACCAACCTTAGAGAGCTCAGTCTCTAATCTTCAATTTCTCCTTCACCTTGGATCCTTCTATGCTTCTTCTTGTCTAACTCTTATGCCCAAGACAGAGGTACATATTTTTGTACCTATCCTTTTACATGCAACCCTAGATTACCTTAACACAACACTTTAATCTGCACCACAACTCAGCTAAATGCAGCCCTAAATCTTAACCATAACAAAGCTCTTTAATCCGCACCATAACACAGCTAAACAGAGCCCTTAATTCGCATCACAACATGGCTGAACGTAATCCTTAATCCCGCACTTACCTCAGACTTCTTCGCGTTGTAATATCACTGATTCATCTGCATTTTAACTCTGTCTAGACCAGCATCTGAACGCAACCTTCTTCAGCATCTTGATCCGCACTTTAAAGCAGCCCTAACTTCACACTTTTTCAGTCCTGAAATTCCTACAACTTAGTCCAAAAATCTCAGACAAGTATGAATCTATTCCACTGTTTTTTTCTACCCAGAACTTATAGGGTATATATAGTTGTTTCCACCTGCAATTTAGCCAACCTATCCATAGGTTATGAATCTGACCTTTATATGTTTATAGAGCCAACTTGTAGGGCTTATATTCCAGCGTGAAGGAGGTTGACTTGAGGGTTATCTTGAGCCATTTCTCCATGGTTGAATGACAAGGTCTTGAGGCACATTAATCTGACTAGACTTCTTCATATACATGACCCCTAATTACATTTGTAACTAGAAGACAAATCCTAATAGACATCAAGAAGAAGTCTATTGACATATAATAAAACCTTGCTCATGAAACACATGAAGCAGGCATAACAAAAATACATTTTATTATCTTTGTCCTCTTCTTTACATAAATACATAATTACATAGTCAATATGAAGACCAATCCTAGTTACACTTTTCAACACACCGTGAGATCCATATCTTTGGGCGAGGGTGGGGTCTGAGGATTGAAGAGTTGAGTTGTAACCTTGATTTAGAACTAATTAATAAAATAAACCAAGAGCATTTTTCATCACATTTAGCTTACCTTCAAGTCCTTGAATTTTGCTTTCTTGAGGGTTTAGAGTCTCACATGCAATATCATTTCCCTTTTTCAAAAAGCATTTCCTTTCATGCAAGTATTGTAATCTCTTTTGCAACAAGTTTAGCTTAATTTTCTTGTACTTGGACATTATCTACTTTAGCAAGCTCCATTTCATGTTTAATGTTCATCATGTTCATGGATGATTGATGAATCTCATTTCCTTTCAAGTACTCGTATTTCATGTTGCAAGGCTAAATGCATGTTGGTTTAACTTTCAAGTCTTTTTATTCATCTGGTTTATATATAGATCACTAATTGTTTCCTTTTGAACAAGATAGTTTCACATGCTTGGATTCATAACTTTGTTTATCTTGAAGGGATTTATAATATCTTGTGCTAACATTTTCTTGTTTCAAACTTTTCAGGATTACTTGTGCTTTCTATTTGAAAGCATTTTACTTCATTTAAGAAAACACAATTTCATTTTAAAGAGAAATACTTTGAAGGCATTGGTTTTCATATGCTTTATGCTTATCCTATGTATTGATGATTATTGTTCATATGACTTTTTCTTATAAATCTTAAGAAGTAATCTATTTAACTTCAACAATTCTCCTAGAAACCTCACATCTTTAACTTAGTTTTTCTTTAGGGACTACCCCGCATAGCTAACCTAGGAGATAGCTTAAATAAAGAGAATCGGGATTAGTGGGACAGCCCCTTCTCTGAGTTCCTTGCCACCAACCACACCTTGTGGGGCTGAAGGCTTTTCTCACTAACTTGTAGGTAGGTGTAGGCGGCAAGCGATAACAGAACGAATAAGAAGAACATAATAATAACTAAAGAAGATCACAAGTAAATAATCAATAACAAGAGGATCTTTCTACCTTTCTGATCCTCTAACATGGTATCGGAGCTTTGGTGAAAGAAGAAGGAAAAAGGTGGTCTCAAGGACTTGATCGAGGAAGTCATAAGAAATTCACTAGACGAAAGGAGTCTCCACTATCTTCAAAGATGTCTAACACTGTCCAAGGAGAGAATAAGCTTGAAGGAGCTGCAAATTATAGGTCTTGGAAGAAAAGGATTGACATCATCCTTGAAAAGAAAAAGGTCTTAGATTTAGTCAAAGGAAAAATGAAAAAGGCTACAGAAGAATCAAGTGATGATGACAAAGTAAAGTACAGAGAGTTGGAACTAGTAGGTATGGCTTTGTTGGTTGAAGGCATAAAGGACAACCTTGTCCCCTTCATAGCAAACATTGATCATGCTCAAGAAATGTATGAAGCATTGTCAAAACTATTCACCATCAAGAGCATTGGAAAGGTGGCAAGTCTGAAAAATGAACTAAGAACTACTAAGATGACAAAGGAGGATAATGTTTCATCTTTCTTTGTGAGGATAGCAAGGATAAGGGATGAGCTTCTTCCCATTGATGAAATAGTGCCAGACAAAGAACTAGTAATTACAACCATTTTGGGACTACAATCTTCTTGGAGTTCCTTTGCTTCTACCCTCAACAGTTCGAAGGAACACCCACTTTTGAAGAGCTATGGACAACATGCAATCAAGAAGAGTTAAGGGTCTCCATGGTAACCACAATGAAGAAGTATCAAATGCTTATGTTGCTCAACCTAAAGGAGGATTCAAGAAGAAAGGGCCAAAGAAGAAGGTTGACATATCCAAAATTGAGTGTTATCATTGTCACAAGATGGGACACTATAGGAGTGATTGTCCTAACAATCCTAGGAGCAGGAAAAGAGATAGAGATCATGCAAACATGGCTGAAGAGACATCATCACCCAAGAAAGCAAAGACTGAAGAAGAACTACGGGACTTGTACTACTAAGCCCCTTCCATCTTATGTTTCATTTGTATATTTCATGTAGTAAAGGTTTAACTGTAACATCTTTTTGAATATGTATTTCTTTGTTTTATAAGTTTTAGGTTTTCCCTCAAGCTTGGGAGGGAGCCCACAACATCTCCTCAAGATAAGTATCCCATTCCCTCTCTATTTGTCTTCATATACTTATTTGAGATTTTGATTATATTAACACTAATCACTTGTCTACCTCTATTCCTTCTCTAGGAATCAATTTGTTGGATGTTCAAAAATCATGGAGAAGGCCTCCAGGATCAAATAAGGAGACTACGAAACTCAAAAGGTTTGTCAATGAATCAAAGGTATGTATTGAAAATATGTAGTCTTGATACTCTCTTTGATATATCCATTTCTATGTTACTAACTATTGCTATGTCTAGCTCTACTGAATCCTAAAAGGATTCTTGTTTGAGATGATTCATCACCTGATGAATCTACCCACCTTACACACCTTTGATTGCTTATGAAAATAGAACCTTAAGGAGGTTCTCTAGAAAACCCTAACCTAAGGATATGTGTGAAACCCTAAACCTATTTAGGAATATTTATGAAATTGTTATTCTGATTAATGTATTGATATTGTCGTGTTTGGGATTTTGATATGATCATGGAAACTCTAAACTTGCTAGAGTTGATATGATGTTGTTTGAAATCTTAGACCTTTGAAGTTTGATATAATAAGGGTTTGTGTTGACAATGAACCGAAACCCTAGGTTTTGGTTAGGTCTAATGGTAAAACTCTTGTTATGGAAAGTCCTAGGATTGAGAGAATCCCTAGCCTAGTCTAGGACAATATATGTCTAATGTATTAATGTTGACTAACATATGATGTGCGTATAATGATGATCTCCTAGATATGTGTGTTGACCCGTTTCTTAATGGTCCTAAGAATCTAGGGTTTGGAAACAAACCTTAGTCAAAGTTTGAAAGATCTAGGATGATGATTGAAAAGTCTAGGGTCTATAAATAAATCCTAGTAATGATTAAATTCTCTAGTAAGTATGTTGATTTGAATCTATATAATGTGTTGAGAATTTATATATGAAATCTAGGGTTTACATTGAATCCTAGTGGAAGTTACTTATATTGTATTTATAGAATTCTAGGATGTACATTAACCCCTAGTAGAAGTTCTTCATGATATGTTTTGACAACTGATTTGAAATCTAGGGTATGCATCTAACTCTAACGAAAGTTGATCATGTCTGAGCTGTGGTTAATCTTGATTGACTCTTTTATATTCAAATCTAGGATTTGTATAAATCCTTAATGGAAAATCTAACATGTGAATTCTAAAGGTTGCTAGATATTTTGTAGATCTATATTGGTTCTAGGGTTTACTAAATGTTGTAGCAAGGTGTATTGTACCTTTGAAAGAAACATTGAAACCCTAGATAAAATGAAAGATATTGTGAAGTAGTCTAGAGTTTATGATAAAAGTCCCTAGCAAAAATGTTGAAGAGTATATGTCTCTTGTTTGGGTATCTCATATGTATAAAGTTGAAAATGATTCCATGATTCTGATATGGCTAACTTTAAGCTTTTATAGTTTTGGTTGTACTTGCTATCTAAAGTTGTGCAAGTACATCATGAAGATGAGAAGCTAATGAGTATGATGAAAAGAATGTAAGCCATGAAAGATTCTCCAACACCTAAATAAAAAGTTTAATCTCCCTACATTAAGAGGGAGCTTGGATAGAAGTTGATCTCCCTAGATTAAGAGGGAGATAAAAGAAGAAATGATTATGGTTCTCTACTTCATGCACTAGACTAGGACTAACAACCGTAAGTCTTAGTGAAGTCCATGAGTAAGAATCATAATCATGGTTGGAGAATATATTATGGAAAGATATGTTGCCACATGGAAAGTAGGAAGAGCAATCTTCACTTGCAATATTTTATTGATAGTTCTACTGGAATTAGTTGAAGGGCGATATCGAAACCCTGTAGTTCGTTTTGATTATGCATTTTAAATTATTGATGATTGGGGTTTCTGTTTGCACAGGTGAATCTCTCAAAGGACTTGATAGCATGCCAGTTTCCAATCAATTTGATTGGGAGAGATCGTTTATCCTTGATCTGTTAGATCAAGGTGTACTGAGGCTTTGTGAATGAAGCATTGTCTGAGGCTTTGTGAATGAAGCATTGCCTGAGGCTTTGAGAGTGAAGCATTGCCTGGAAATATTGCGTTGAGGCTTTGTGAGTGAAGCACTGCCTGGAAAAGACATATGGCCAACAATTTGTGTTGATGTCTGGTTGGGAGGGTGGCATCGGATGGATGTGTACCTAGTTCCCTAGCATTGGAAAGTGTAACTAGGATCGGTCTTCAGATTAACTATGTAATTATGTACTTATGTAATGAAGATGACAAAGGTAATAATAATAATATATATATATATATATATATATATATATATATATATATATATATATTTTGTATGGTTGCTTCATGGGTTTCATGAGCAAGGCTTTATTATAGGTCAAAAGACTTCTTCTTGATGTCCTCTAGGAATTTGTCTTTTGGTCATAAATGTACTATTTAAAGAGTCATGTATATGAAGAGTCAAGTCAATCTAATATGCCTCAAGACCTTGTGACATAAGCTCAGAATGATGCCTCATATCAGCATTGAAATTCTCCTCTAGACAACCTTCGTGTCGGCCTACAAAAAAGTGATCAAGTCAACCCTATATTAATATGACAGGTCGGCTTATTAATATACAGGAACAACTATATATACCCCTGTATATGTTGCGCAGAAGAAACAGAACTTGCAAATTGCTCCGCGGTCTTCACAGAGTTTAAAAAGTGTGGATCACAGGAATATACAGCGAGGATTCTACCTGAAGAAATGTGGATTTCAGGAAAGTTAAAAGTTCGGATTAATTCTGAAATGAAGTGCGAGATCAAGGTCTGCATTGCAATGCGAGAAAGGATAGTTTTTGGGTACGCAATACAGCGAAGAAGGATCATAATATAGCGCAGTAATATAGGGTTTTATGTCTGAAGTATAAGCCTACCTCAAATCTCTATGATCAATTCAGGGAGTCCGAGAAGATAGGACTGCAATCAAGTATACAAAACAGTGTGGAGAAGAAAGTCAAGCCAGTGAGGATCAAGTCTACAAATTAAGTACTGAACTATGATGCAAAGAGAGGTGCCATATCAGCAAAGGAAAGGAAGGCTTATCTTTGTCTCTGGGCTAATGGGAAAGATCACTATAGAAAGCTAAGGATCAAAAACTTGGAGATAAATAGGTACAAAGAAAAGGTCAAGGAAGCATATTATCTAAAGACTAGGAACCGAGCTTTCCTAGTGGTGGTGCAGAGCAGTGCAAAAAAGAAGATCATCATAAGAAGTCTAGTGGAGCAGTGACAAGGTCTTGGAGGCATACTAAGGTCAAGGGTCTAGGTCACGGTCATGGTACTTGTCAATTGAATATCTATAAGAAGAATTCCTTACGGGTTTTCCTCTCCAAGAGGGAGAGGTTTTTGCCCTGGCTCTAGGAGCATAATTCTTGTGTCTCATGTATTTTGATAATTGACTTGATGAAATACTAAATTAGTTAAAGAAGAGAAGACATAAGTAACTCAAGTAACCACACAAGTAATTATCAAGAAGAGAATTTGAATTAATCACCAGCCCTCCGAATTATGAACATGGAATCAGAGCTAAGGTGTTGAACGCAAGGGCTACTTGACAAAGAAGACACTCTAGGAAGCGAAGATCAAAGATTGGGTTGAAAAGTCAAATCAATTTGCAAGGAAGACTCTCAAGATATTTCAAGAAAGATCTTCTATCTCATTCAAAGGATCAACTCATTCAAGAAAATAATCTTTGTCATCAAAGATTTACATTCAAGACATTGTTAAAAGAGGACATCATCTGTTGTAGATATCCTTTATCATCAAAAATCCAAGAACATCTACATTGGAGATTTCAATCTTAGAAGAAGCTCCTAACTTCATCTTCATCATCATCAAAGAAGCTGCAAGCCATTCTACTCAAGTAAGTATCTATGACCTTGCTTAAATCTGTCAAGATGACTTATTGTAGAGAGAGCAACAAGTTGGTTGGGTCATCAAACTTTAGTGCATGGAAGAAGAGGACGGATTTGAATTTAATTGAAGACGAAGTTATGGACTACATCGAAGGATCTACAATTCAACCACCAAAAGAAGATGCTCCAACTCATGCCAAGTACATGAAGGGAGAAGTCAGAGCCCAGAGGATTCTCATAGAATCCATTAAGGACTCACTCATTCCCTAGATATCAAAACTAAAGTCTGCTAAAGAAATATATGAGAAACTGGTGGAGCTATTCTCTATGAGTACTACAGGAGAAGCAATCTCTCTGAGACAAGAACTATACAAAATGAAATTGTCAAGAGAAGAAGGAATCACTTCATACTTTATGAGGATTTCTGAAATAAGAGATCAACTGTAGGAACTTGGAGAAGTAATGTCTGACATTGAGATGACTACAGTGGTGTTGAATGCTTTACCAAAAAAATGGGGAAACTTCACTTCAAGTTTATACGGGAAGAAAGAAGCCACACCATTCCATGATTTATGGTCTCTATGTAAATTAAAGGAAACAAGATTGAAAGCCAAAGCTGATACAGGATCAAGTGAAGGGAATCAAGCCTTTGCAGCCATATCCAAGAAGAAAGGAGCATTCGGTAAATTTGGTCCTCAGAATAAAAGAAGAAATATGGACAAAGTACGATGCTTTGGATGTAATGAACTTGGGCATTATAAAAGAGATTGTCCTAAATCTGAAAAGGACAAGATAAAAAGGGAAGAAATCCATGTCTCAGATATGAAGGAAGAACCTGATGCAAAGAAATCTAAGAAAGAAGCGAAAGATCTTTATTATGATTGAGATCGTCTTCCTCTTTAAGTGATTTATGTTGGTTGTAAAATAGTATGATAGGAAGCAATGTATATTGATAGCATCATGATAAAAGCATGGTAGGAGCTCTTGGTGAAGCAGCTGCTAGAAAACCTCATTGATAACAATACTGATGGAAGGCAGTCATCAAGATCAAGGGTCATCATGGAAACTGGTGCTAACATTTTCTAATGGAGTTCTCTATGAATTCATTGATTAGAAAGAAAGCAGAATGGTTTCATCAAGAATTCTATGCTACAGAATTCTGGGATATGATGACATATATATGGAGCAGGTCAAGGGAATGAAGCTCTTCATTCTAGTAAAATTGCTACAGGATGACTCAAAGGAAAAAGGTATGAGGTATATATATTCATATGCCGACAATGGATGCTATGAAATCATGTTATATGGTTGCAAGTAATGGACTTCTATATTTAGAAGTATGATCTATGGAGGAAGATCTCTCACGGTGCACTGCCAGATGAAATCAATATAATATATCTTCATGTGGAATATGAGGTGGTTGTATATGTACAAGGAACTAGAAATTGTAAGTTCTTGGGAATGAAAATATGCAGAAGGGAAGAGATCATGTCAAGAGGCAATTATCATCCGGAAGCCAAGAAGATGTGACTGGAATATCTTCTGGAGGATATGTAGACTCTGATAGAATTTTGGTAAAGAAGAAGACCCTTGAGAAGACATATCATGAGGAGATGTGTCAATCTAAATAGAGGATGTCGATGCCTACAGGAAGATGTCATGGTGAAAGATCATCACTGAAGTAACTTTTGTTTTTAAAAGTTCATACGTAAATGTTTATCTGGATGAATTTGTGCAGGGTTGCTAATCATGTGAAAGGATGTAAAATCCTTGGAGATGATTTGCAAGATGGCATAAAAGGTGGACCAGATAAGAAAGACAAATGAATCACTTTCTGGTAGATGACATGACTCATGAATGAAAGTGATGGATGATCTATGCCCTATGGAGCTAAAGTTGAAGATTCCTCAATATCGAAATCCATGAGATCGAGGGGTAGAATTCTTCATGAGCAGTTGGGTGTCTCACCATTGCTGCTGCAGGTCCCTGATTAAGAGGGAGCCTGGTGATAAGTTTCTTACTTGGAAGAAACTAGGTAATTTTTAAGAATGAGCTTAGGTACATTCCTTACACAGAAATGAATACATTCCCTTGTGGAATAGGTCCTCTTAGGCAAAGAAGGAGAGATAGACACATCATCCTGGTCTTCACTTGGGAAGACAGAATGGAGGGTTGGGTAATCATCTGGCATTCAATACTCCTGGAGAATGTGTTAGGGCATTCAAGATAAGAGTAGTGATAAGAGTAGTCGGGGAGTGATATTCTTTAAGGGCTAGACACCCAAGAAAAGAATAGTCTGAGAAGGTCATACTTTGGGAACACCCGGGTGGAGTATGTACCTTGGAGAGACAATGATTATGGTGTTTATAATTCATGTGTCTCACCAGCATTGTAGCCCATTGTCTCGTTGAGAGATGGGGTTGTTAGTCAAGGCCTTGCACTAGGACAATGCTGGTTGATATGATGCTACACAGATGCGATTACCAATCCGATTCTTCTTATGAGATTCTTCAGTTTGAAAGTGACCATGTACCTATATCAATACCTCCCTAGTTAAGAGGGAGCGTTGGAAAGTGTAACTAGGATCGGTCTTCATATTCACTATGTAATTATGTATTTATGAAATGAAGAAGACAAAGATAATAATATACATATTTTGTTTAGGTATGCTTGCTTCATGGGTTTCATGAGCAAGGCTTTACTATAGGTCAAAGGACTTCTTCTTGATGTCCTTTAGGAATTTGTCTTCTAGTCATAAATGTACAATTTAAAGAGTCGTGTATATGAAGATTCAAGTCAATCTAATATGCCTCAAGACCTTGTGACATAAGCTCAGAATGATGCCTCATATCAGCATTGAAATTCTCCTCTAGACAGCTTTCATGTCGGCCTACAAAATAGCGATCAAATCGGCCCTATATTAATATGACAGGTCAGCTTATTAATATACAGGAACAACTATATATACCCATGTATATGTTGCACAGCAGAAACAGAACTTGCGGATTGCTCTGTGTTTTTCACAGAGTTTAAAAAGTGCGGATCACAGGAATATACAGCGAGGAATCTACCTGAAGAAATAAGGATTTCAGGAAGGTTAAAAGTTCGGATTAATTCTGAAATGAAGTGTGAGATCAAGGTCTGAATTCCAGTGCGAGAAAGGATAGTTTTTGGGTACGCAATACAGCAAAGAAGGATCATAATACAGCTCAGTAATAAAGGGTTTTCTGTCTGAAGTATAAGCCTACCTTAGATATCTGTGATCACTTCAGGAAGACCGAGAAGATAGGACTGCAATCAAGTATACAGAACAGTGCGGAGAAGAAAGTCAAGCCAGCGAGGATCAAGTCTGCAATTAAGTACTGAACTGTGATGCGAAGAGAGGTGCCATATCAGCGAAGGAAAGGAAGGCTTATCTCTGTCTCTGGGCTAAAGGGAAAGATCATTATAGCAAACTAAGGATCAAAGACTTGGAGATAAAGAGGTACAAAGAAAAGGTCAAGGAAGCATATTGTCTAAAGACTAGGAACCAAGCTTTCCTAGTGGTGGTGTTGAGCAGTGAAGAAAAGAAGATCATCATAAGAATTCTAGTGGAGAAAAGAAGATCATCATAAGAAGAAAAGAAGAAAGATAAGAACATACTAATAACTAAAGAAGATCACAAGTAAATAATCAAGAACAAGAGGATCTTTCTGCCTTTCTGATTCTCTAACACCCAGATGTACCAGGTAGGATTTGCAGTGAGCCACCAAGGTTGAACAAGACACCTATTCGAATTTCAAGTTTAGAAGCCTTGCAGGCAAGTTTGCTCTTTCTTCTAGTTTTCTTCTCTAAGAAATTTCCGTACCCCCATGGGGGAATTGTAATAAATAATGTTAACATGATGAACTTATTTAAAACACTTAGCTCCCTAGGAATTAACTATTAGGGAAGTTACTCTAGAGTGTCTTTTTTACTTGGTTAATTATTTTTTTTTGTTGGTGATTAATAATTTTCTAAGTTTTTCACTCACACCTCCAAATCTGGAGTACGTTGTAATGGCTAGACTTATTGGTGTTGTCTAAGTCTAGAGTCAATATATATTACCATGCTACTCATTATCCAAAGCCTCAAAGAATTGCATATGATTTTTCTGTTAATTTTTCACATGTTCTATACCGCAATAATTACTTAAAACAATGTAGCATTCAATTTCATTCACCCCAGTAACAGTTAAGCAAATATAGATAGAACAGTAAAAAGTAATGCACAATAGAAGATAGCAAAGCATTGAAAATGTAACTAGTGTCAGTGGTCATATTGTAATAAAATTTGTATTGACATATTTATTATTATTATTTTACTTTTAGTCAAAGCATGTTCTTCATGCTTATAGGGTCAATTGAGTCAAAAAGAATTTATTACGAGTCAAAAGAAATGTATTTGAGTCAAAGTCCCATTTGGACTTTTTGTAAAGAAAAGAAAATATTTTTTTATAGAGTCAAAGTACACCAAAAGTTATCAAATCAGCCCTCTTTGGGAACAAGTCGGCCTGGGCCTCCAAGAACCACCTATTCGACCTTCCTGGACAGCCATATATAAGAGGCTGTTTGTAGAAATTTGATAACCCAACCCCGGTTTTCAGTTTCTCCTTATTACTTCCATATAGTTAAATGCCCATTCCCATAGCCATACATTCAACAAGCTGGAAAAAATAAATATTTTCTGAAAACAATAATTATGGAAATTTCACAATGCTGAAATGCAAAAATAAAAACTCAGAAAATTGACACACTGATTTTTTGTCAATATGACCTTGGAAAAACCCCCTACAACTCTTGGGGAAAACTAGTTCGAAAGCTCTTCTTATCTCTGATAAACTTTTACAGTGAGACAGAAATTACAGCAAAAATTTCAGCAACTTAACAAATGTACTTATCTCGATTTCCATACTTATACACCGCCTTGGAAAACGTGTTGAATAGTAAACTAACAAAAAAGAAATTTACAGCGTTTAAAACGGCATTAAATGCTCACTGCCTTTCTCGATTTGTGTGCCCAGTTGTACGGCCGTAGTGCTGTGCAGACTGTACGGAATACACAGCAACACCTCCTCGATTTTCGTGCCTCCTTTTGTCTCGAAAACAATGTTGAAGTTGTTGTATGGCTATTGTACGGATTTTCTCGAAATCTGTGCCACCAAACAGTAGTCTCTCTCCTCGATTTTTGTGCCCAGAAAACTATGCTGAAGTTGTTGTATGAATTTCTTGAAAACTATGCCTCCTTCCTCGAAAAATGTGCCACACTCCTGCTGCATGGATTTCTGCCTTGGGAATCGTGCCTCTTTGCTGCTATACAGATTTGCTGAATTTTCTAGCTGCTGCCCTCCTTCTCCTCACTACTCAGAAATTTCTCCTTTGCTTTCTCTCCTCCTCTCTCAATCTACTCATGAAAGAATGAATGACCTTTTCCCTCCTTTTCCTCCTTTAACCTAACCCCAAGTGACGTTTGGGGAATCCCTAAATCCAATGGCTGAGATAGCTTTAGATCTAGGGCTGAGATTAAATGCTCATTTAAATCTCACTTTCTATTTTTTAATTCGCCCCACTTTAATAAAGACCCACTTAGTCATTTATTTCCAAAGTCACTTTTCCCTTTCTAATTTCACATTGACTTTATTAAAGTCACTTTAAAATTAGACTTTAGTAACTTTATCACTTAAAGTCACTTTTAAATTAGATTTGACTTATAACTTTATAAAGTCACTTTAGGAGAAAAATTAAATTCTTTTGGACACTTTTCCCTAGGCCAAAGATCAAAGCCTTAGGGAACCACCTGTCCTCCGGTAACCAAATTTCAACACTCCCTCTTACCGAGGAAGGTGTTCCTCACCACACCCATCTTGTCTTTGAAGTAGACATGCTTGCCTCGTGGTAAGGCTTTGGTAAGAATATCTGCAACCTGCTCATCAGTGGGAATATACTCAAGCTTCACAGGCCCTTTCTGAACATAATCTCTAATGAAATGATATTTGATCCCGATATGCTTTGACCTGTCATGAAATACTGGATTCTCCGTGAGTTTAATGCAACTCTGATTATCACAGTAAATCACTGAAGGTCTCAACGGCTGACCAAATAAGCTAAACAACATCTTGCGAAGCCAGATGGCCTCACAACTAGCTAGACTGGCTGCCATATACTCTGCTTCCGCTGAACTCAATGCTACTGACTGCTGCTTTCGGCTGAACCATGACACCACTGTCGAACCCAACCCAAAACAACACCCTGAAGTGCTCTTCCTATCAGAAGCACAACCTGCCCAATCAGAATCAGTGTAACCTGCCAATCTCACTCCATCCCCCTGCCTATAATCCAGACCATAATCCACTGTCCCCTGCAAGTACCACAAAATGTGTTTTGCAGCAACTCAATGCACCCTCCTGGGCTCACACATGAACTGGCTCATCATGTTGACTGCAAAACATATATTTGGTCTGGTGCTGACCAAATACATCAAGGAAACAATCAGCTGTCTATACAAAGTGGGGTCCACCAACTCGAAATTTGAAGAGTGAAGCTCCTTCCAATTGGTGATCATCGGTGTCGACATGGGTCTACAATCCTCCATGTGGAATCTGCCAAGGATGTCCACAATATACTTCCCCTGCCCCAGGAAGAAATGCCCCTCCTCCTCCCACACCTCCAAACCCAAAAAGTAATGCATCAAGCCGATGTCCTTCATCTCAAACTCCGCCGCAAGATCTCTCTTGCAGTGCTCTATGAGTCTCTCTGCACCTGTAGGCTGTAATGACTAAGTCATCCACATACAGCACCATAATGAGAGGCTCCTCACCTATCACTATTAAGTAAAGGTTTGGATCTGCATCACTCTTTGTGAAACCCATCTCCTGCAAGTATGTATCTATCCTGGAGTACCAAGCTCTGGGAGCTTGCTTCGGGCGATAAAGGGCCTTCTTCAGTCTGCACACATGGGACTCCTTCCCATGTACCTCAAAGCCATGCTGCTGCTCAATGTACACCTCCACCTGTATGAAGCCATTGAGAAATGCGGTCTTCACATCCATCTGGCAGATCTACCAACCCATCTCTGCTGCTATTGATATAATGGAGCGAATGGAAGTCTATCGAGCCACGGGAGTGAAGGTCTCCTCATAGTCTACTCCCTCTACTTGGGAGAACCCTCTAGCCACAAACCTAGCCCTGAACTTCTCAATGCTGCCATCTGCAGTGTGCTTTACCTTGTAAAGCCATCTGGAAGTAACCACGAATTTGCCCTCAGTTCTCGACACCACCTCCCAAACATCATTCTTCATGATAGAAGAATACTTCCCCTGCATGGCCTCTCTCTAGACTTGTTGGCTAGCTACCTCCTCATAGCTAGAAGGCTCAGAGTCAATGATGTTGGCAACCATTTCCATATAGCTACAAAACCGCTCAGGTGGTCTACTCTCTCTGACCGGTCTCTTCAGCCCAGCAACAGATGTGGCCTCTCTCAAGGTATTCGCTACGTTGCAGTTAAAGGTGGAAGCACACTTCACCCACCGAGAATAAACTCCTCCTCCTCATCATCGGGAGCCACCTCGATCGTTCGTCACGTCCTCCCCGCCCCGAATCTAACTCGTAGACGCCAAGTACCGTGTGAACTGTCCATCACACTCCTAGTGAATTGCTCTCCGCGGACGCTTCGCATGTTACCTCGAAGCACAACCCTCCGACTCTGCGAGCAATCGCCACTCAATGGACCCGACACCATAATCGATGTACCTCCCGATCCTCGCCCACCGGATCATAATATAGAATACCGCTTCCGAGGGTCCCGTCGATCTGCATACTCTAACTCCATGACTTAAAGCCATGTTCTTCTATAACAACCCGTTCCCGAGTTATACACAATGATATTAGCATGTGTATGATATAGGCATTTGATAGCTACACCTACCTATCTCGCACACATCGCACTAGTACACCTAACTACTAATATCAAGATTACCTGAGTTAGAGATTAATATTAAGATTCCAGATTAATATTCATATTAATTAAGTATATATTATATGAAAAGGACTAATAAAAAAAATAGAAAATAAACTTAATTTAATTAAAATATATATACATAGTTAAGTTAAATATTCCAACATAAGCCTTAATCATAAAGGTACTCTGAATTCAAGCCGTATACTCCTAAACAGATTGGATAACCATAAGATCACACCTCCTCTTTAATAACAATCACATCTCCTTAAATGACATTCATACCTTCCTTTAAGAAGACCTTATCTTGATGGAGAAGAGGCGGTGGGGTAGGATGTATGGCGGTGGAGAAATTTACATAAGAAAGTTGATTCGAAGGAGGAAGGGGGTCTAGTGAACTTGGGCTGATTACCAAGTGATATTATGATAAGAAAGGATTTGTGCTGAGAGGGAGTCGTTGTTTTTCTTGGAAATTTGGGCACGGGGCCAAAGGAGACATCCTCTGGGTCTGGGATTGTTCCTGGATTGGCTGGGAGGATTTGATTGTTTTGGTGAACTGTTCAACTGTCCACAGCATCACAGAAGGGAACCACCATTAAAATCATTAGATTTACTCCAAATATTTTCCCATGTTTCGATTAGTTCCTTATGAAAAATTGAAATTTCATTACTGATCTGCATCAAATCATATTACTGCTAACTTATATTTATATATGTTTAGATTTATTCATGCTGAAAGGATGTCTTAGAATGTATTCATTAAAAAGCTGATAACTGTAGCAGTGATTACCCTGTTGGTCGATTTAGCTAAGTCCCTCTCCAGCAAAACTCTGAAATTAAGTGTAAAATTTAGGAAATTAAAACACAGAAGTCTTACATATGGTATCGAGGGTAGTTTCAAACCCTGACTAATAAGCCCCCAATTTCAGAAATTCCGCCTATAGCATGAATAATTATGTGTTTATAGCAGCGGATGCTTTAGGTTATCTTCTGCTGGTGAGCACTTACTGGTGGTGAGCAATTCTAGAATGAGCTATCATTTAATGACTTTTTCACACTCCAGAATTATCCCCCAGTTCCATCAAAGGTGATGCAATAGCCTTCACACTGCTGAATGCAAGAACCCATCATGAGGAGAAAGACAAGACTAACAAAGAAGCATAGATGAAAGAACACCAGACTAATACAACATGAGAATTGAAACTCACTCAGCCATAGAATCTGTTATGCTATTTAGACCAAGGTCACTTGAGAGCAGGAGCGAGCACAGGGATATCGCTCCCTTACCATGTTCGATCATTTGTACACAAAATGGCTAGATTTGAACCAACAATTAATCTAATGAGAAGATAAAAATTTCCAACAAGATGAATACTGTATGAATTTGCAAAGGTTTGAAGATAAATCCACCATTGAGGATATCACATTAGCGCTGACTTAGGTAGTTTTTAAACAAGATGATGATAGCTGTGAAAAAGATATACTGTGGGACCATGAGGAGGAATGATAGGACTACCTTGGCCAGACAGAAAATTATGACAGTGGTACTAATGATTATGCTCTTGAAAAGGACATTAATGTTAATCCCATTTAGACTCTTCACGAGAATCTAGGCACTAGGGATGAAGGTACCGTAGATTTAAGAACAATTCCCTTTCAGGACTGTAACTCTAGCAAGGCATGGTACGAACTGTTTTTGGATGACCCTAATGATATACTTGTAAAAGAACAAAATAGGTGTTTCAAATGAAGTAAAATCAACAAATGAAGATTAGCATTATGAGAGTCTAAAATTTGTTAGAAAAGATATTTTCTCTATCTGCAAATACCAAGTGAAGGATGCATGTGATGTGTGAAAAGATATGATAGTGAAGTGCTTGAAAAAGAAGGATTCAAATTCTTTTGTCAACCAGGTACACTTGTTTGGCATTTCAACCATAGGTTCGGGTTATTACCAAAGAGAATTTTGCCAGAAATATTGAAAACAATATATTTTTCAAGGTCATCCCTGATTGCAAATTTCAAAAGGTGAATATACCACGCTGAACTGACTCGAGTAGTAGGCTCTGTCTGGGATGGCCGCAGAGAAAACGACCCGTCTGCCTCAGCGTTGACCTCTCGAACTCAAATGCATCGGTCTCTGGGCCACGATTCTCACTACTGACCACTTCCAATCTGCCTACGGGAGGAAATTTGGTGCAAATCGAAGGGGCAATGATTGCCATCTCGGTTCCCTATTCGATTTGTCGTTTCAAAAATAATTAAATAAAACATCTATGGTGTATAAAGGTGATAGGTGAAGCCACCGATTCGTCACCGCCCATTAAAATATATTAATATATATATACGCTAAAGTAAATCAAACCATGCCGCGGGGATAATAAATTTGCATATGGTATAGTTTTAAACCGTGCCGCGGGGATATTAATACACTTTGATATATATATGTTATATATTTACAATTGGCAAATATATATGTTATATCTTTATATATATATATATATATATATATATATATATATATATATATATATATATATATGCGATTCATATTTGATTTGTATTTGATTTATAGTCGATACGTAATCGTGGGCGGTATGGTGGGCGGGGGTTTCGACCCACCGACCCATCCAAAACTATATGTGCCAATGCCTTCACAGCGCAGACATGGAATGGGCGGGGTCGGGTTTGAACCCCAGACCTCTGCCTCACAAACCATGGATTAACCCAAACGATTAAAACGTTTAACCCAAGCCATACAACTTATGCATTTCGACGTA